>VOMN01031477.1:0-10261 GCA_014899125.1 Orchestia grillus
GCATGTACGCCTCATGTACGCCCAAATACTTTCATACAATACATTTTTCCTTATTTGATTTTCTGGTTATTAATAAATTTCGTTCTACTTAAACATTCTGGTAAATATTTGTTCTCTGAACTACCTGTACTCTTCACCGCGAACCAGAGCTCGACATTTTCAAAACACACTAAAAATGGAGTTGTGCAGACACTTATGCCTTACGTATACATCACGTATACCACATCTATACTTCACGCATACCTGGTATATGTCTCATGCATATCTCGTAAGAAAAAATTGATCTGTATTAAAATGAAAATCTAAATGAGAAGAATAACCAGCAAGGAAAACGAAAGGATTTAACTAAATTCAGTGCATGGACTTGGGTATCTGCACAACTTTATTTCTGATGTATTTTGATGATTTCAAGCTCTAGTTTGGGGTTAGGAGTACAGTTAGGTCAGGGAACATAAGCTCCTCGGACATAAAATGAGTCGCCTGGTGCTAATATGGTGTAGGATTACCATGAACACAAATATAGCGGTAACTCTGAGAGGGATTGAGTCTACAAGTGTCCTAATGTACACCTGGTCGATTTTAAACCCCTTTATTAACTGATCTCGTAGTGCTGCCACAGTACGTGAACGATCTTCTCGACGTCTAACTTGTCGTTCTAGGTTGTCACACTAATTTTCTATTGAACTCCTATTGAACTTAGACCCGTTCTGCGCACAGCAGATTTGAATATTCAACTCGCCACAACACAGCAACACATCACACAACATCAAATACTGCACAACTCACAATTACACGACGACACGCCACACCACACCACGAAACAACATGTCACACCACACAGCAACACAACAACATGCTACAACACAATAACATGCCACAACACAACACCATGCTACAACACAACATGTCACAGCACAACACGCCACACCACAGCTCACTACAGCACAAGAAATACAACACACCACAGTAGACGATGACACACCACAGCACACGCCACAGCACACAATACAACAGGCCACAGTAGACGATGACACACCACAGCACAGGCCACAGCACACAATACAACACACCACAGCACAGGCCACAGCACACAGTACAACACACCACAACACAGGCCACAGCACACAATACAACAGGCCACAGCACACACCCCAACCCACCCAGACGTATCCTCCAGGCGGAGGAGCTCCTGAAGTAGGAGTAGAGCACGAGCTGCGGGGGAGATGGTCTGGTCAGTGGCACGTCAGCATTACGGGCTACTCAACCACACAACTTTCCTCGTGAAATACGGGGCAAGTTCAAAATAAACTACCAAGAAATTCGCTAAGTAAAATGAACGTTCAATTATGATCGAGGCAAACATGATCACTCTAGTCAATGCTGACGTGAAATTAAGACCAATATAAATCAAAATTACAGTGGATTATTTCAAGGTTAACAGAAGAACTAAATAAACAAACGAATTCTTATATATCGACAGGTTATGTTTAAAAAAAAATAAAGCAAAAATGACTCGCTAATATCAAGGTTCATTAAAAAAAATGCAGCCAAATTTTCTCGTACCTGCTTCTTCCTCCCATACCCTTTTTCTGCTAAAAATCATACAGGTGAGCTAAAAATAACACATGCACATCTTCACTCACCTTGCCGGAGGCCATTGAGACAATTGATGACTTAGGCACTCACTAAAAAGCAACACGACTTTTAAACCTGAAAATAAAAAAATTACGATTACATAGAAAACCAACGAATCGAGTAGCAAAAATCACAGCGGCGTCAATATTTGAGGTGATCACTCCGTAGTGCAGACACAATAACAATACAATAAATACAATACAACTATAACAATAATACAATACAACAATAACAATTCAACAATAACAACAATGCAATACAACAATAATACAATACAACAATAACAATACAATAAATGACCACCATGAGCAGATAACGAGAACGCATCGCTGTTTGGTGCAGGTGAGCAGGCGCCCACCTGCTCCCCAGCGACGCGGCGGGCTGCAAGACGCGCAGAGACGCAGGTTCAAGTCGATGCGAGCCCGACACAGCACTTATTGTTATTGACGTACAGCTGGTGAGGCGTGTAACGACCGTTGCCCTATTTCATGCGTTTCCAGCACTGGGACTCCTATGCCTCATGTACGCCTCATGTACGCCCAAATACTTTCATACAAAACATTTTTCCTTATTTGATTTTCTGGTTATTAGTAAATTTTCTTCTACTTAAACATTCTGGTAAATATTGGTGGGACCCAGTCGCAGTTTAAAGTTTAGTTTCAGTTCCAAGCCGCCCCTCAGCTCCCAGGGTAAATTTCTCACGCGGGTCAAGTTATAAGAACAGCTCTGAGCAAACCACGCAACAACGAATGGAAATGGTTAAGGATGATAGTTCAGAAAAAATTAGGCTACATAGCCCACTGAGCGCACGGAGCGTCCAGCCCACTAGGCCTGGTCTCTGCTGCTCCTCCAAACCTGTTCCGTCTCTTACGGAAAAAAACTGGACAGGTAACTCACCGCATGTGTTCTGCTACTGAACAGAATTTGGATACTGGTGCACAACTAGAATAGCTCATCTGAAAACGACAAGGACACCTCAGTCTCGCCTCGGTGTTGGCATGGCATTATTATGCTATACTTGGCATCACTATGCTATATTTGGCATTTTTATACCATTCCCATTTTCTCAGCAGGAGAACTGTTGAGACCGTCTCGCCACACCAGGCGCCGGAATATTAGGCAGCAGGCATAAGGCCAACTCAATGCTCTAATCATAACACCTGATGTTTGAAATTTCCAGCCACGCTAAGATCGGTGTAAACAATGAATCTAGGTTTCGAACCAATCTGGAGAATTATTAATGCATAAGTTAAGAACTCAGAAGGTTCCAAAAGGGTCCCACTTCCTCAAGCGCGGGACCAAGGTACACAGGAGATACACAAGGTACCACCCAACACTGGTACTGAGGTACCGCACGTACCTTCAAAGCTCGTCTCACGATACCTTAGTAATTTTATTGGCAAGGTCGTAGTTTTTAGGACGAGGCATGTCGGACAAAACTTTTAAAGAGCAGCGTTTTCTCAACTGCTTCTGAATGGGTGAACCTAGAACAAGTATTCCTAAAACGGACCTCTTAACGCTTTGATCAAATGGTACAGCGATAACTCGCTCTTGAAAAATACCCCAAGTCATAACATCATCATAAAAATACGAATTAATATTACGTATGATCAGCTCGCATTTACAAGCAACAGTGGAGCCCACTGGCGAAAAGTTCGAAAATTGACTTTAAGTTGACCTCAACAAATTAACCCAATGCGCACGCCTAACGCGCGTAATTTCCAGACCAAAGACAACCATTTCGTCTGCCAGAAGACACGACACACATTTGGTCTGCCAGAAGACGGGACACACATTTGGTCTGCCAGAAGACGGGGCACACATTTGGTCTGCCAGAAGACAGGACAAACATTTGGTCTGCCAGAAGACAGGACACACATTTGGTCTGCCAGAAGACAAGACACACATTTGGTCTTTAGCAGACTAGACACACATGTAGTCTTCCAGAAGACACCGGTATTTTATTCGAAACTCTAGAGTTATCTCGCATAAGCACTTTGAAGACGCAAGGTTCGGAGGAGTGAGTGAAGAGTCTTTCCAGCAGTGCCGCCACCGGCTATGCCACGTGATCTGATTGTTACCAGTAAAGGAGTTACACTGCACAGCCTGCACAGTAACTGACTGCACAGCCTGCACAGCAAATGACTACATAGCCTGCACAGCAACTGCGTTCACAGCCTGCACAGCAACTGCACAGCACATCCTACAAAAAATTGATTCAAGTTGAGTTGTTGACTCGGAGTTGGAGGCGCAGAGAGTCGTAGATTTTTCGCGGAGTCGAACTCCTGTGAAAATACTAGGAGTCCGCGCCCGAGCTTCGTGCACTGACGCGTTTCTTCTGCCATTCGGACCTAGAGGACGACGCCGTCTGCAAAACACAAAAAGCGGACGGCCGGAGCTCGGCCGCCAGTCCGCCCCTTTGCACGGACGCGTCGTCATGGCAACGCATGCCAACAACGCGTGGCAGTCAACACATGGTCGGCAGTGGTGCAGGCTAGTGTATATGATGAACAGAATGTGTCACACGAATTCTCGTGAAAAATACCGTTGATGAGTTTGTGAATGATGTTCGTTGCATGGGATTTGTTGAGCGTGGTAAATGGGTTCAGAAAATATCGAAAGATTCCGTTCAGGAAAGGCACGAGAAAATGATTCAAGTCTCGAACAAAATTCGTTGTACATGACCAAGTCACGGAATGTGGGCAACTCACCTATTGAATGAAGTCCCAGAGTTTCTAGGAAGGTACACAGTGTAGTATTGAGTTAGTCGACACGCACGAGGAAGTTTAGAATCTATCTTGACACAACAACTTACGGTACTTCAATGCACCAACGGTACAGATAAACGGAGCATATTCTGGCTAACGAACTGAAGTTCAGTATTACATGAAGTTCCTCCAGGTTTTCTTGCAAAGATAAAGATAAGAAACTTGATTCCAAAAGAGCTAACGTACAATACAACATTGGGGTTTTGATGTGCTGGGTGTTGCAAAAAAAGCTTCCCCATTAAGACGGGTCATAAAGTATGTTTTGAACATCAAATACCGTCACACTAAACAACACATATTACGTCAATGCTGTGCATTTTAAGCTTTGGCAACAACATATGCGACATTTAACAATTATAATCACATGAACGATTAAACTGCAACAACACTGTTTTGTGAGCCCTCAGCACCCATCCGTGAGAGCCCTCCATGACGGGAGCAGTGGACGACCGCAGCAGCGGAACTGTCCTGCTCCCGCCGCCATTTGCCCCCTGTCCGGTAGACCCATTCATGTATTTTCAGTCGCTTATTTTCGAGTCTTCGTATGATTTGACTCAGCTGATCTTTGGTCGGTATTTTACTATGTATTTTCAGTCGCTTATTTTCCAGTCTTCGTATGATTTGATTCAGCTGATCATTGGTGGGTATTTTAATATGTATTTTCAGTCGCTTATTTTCCAGTCTTCGGATGATTTGATTCAGCTGATCATTGGTGGGTATTTTTAGTGTCGTTGGAAATGGTGGTAGCAGGAAAGAAATGAATGAGGTCCTCCGAGCTGAACACGACGATGCGGTATTTTTTTAAATGACAGAAAACGCGTCGAAAGTTTTTTGTCATTCCGGTAGCGATTCTGGAAAAAAATTTAGAGCTAGTGTGTTGCTGTTTGCGTTATTTTAAAGCTAGCGTTTCTAGATTCTTCAATAAATATTTTCTGAAGATACATAAAGAGAGTGTGAGATAGCGTTATCAACAAAAACAAGGAACTGTTGCATCGGGTGTTCGGCTCGCAGGGCCTCAAATTATAAGAAAAATATTGAGGTCATTGAAACCGGCTGGTAACTAGTGATGTCCATTTCCCCAGGCAGACCAAGGGCAAAAAGGGGATAAAATTTTGACAAAAAACTGTACTTGCCAGCCGTACTAGAAAGACAATCCTCGCAAGAAGTTCCTGTAAGCTGTACCATTGCACCTTACAGTGGTGGCAACGCCCCCTGGTCGGCGTCAGGTCAGCACTAAACGTAGAACTGAAGTCAACACGTTTGAGAGGCTTTCATATTTGAATAAGCTGAAGTCCAAGTGCAAACGCAACAGCGCGGCGGCCAGGAAGAGGCCGCAACATGGTCGACATCGGTGATGAACACGACGCTACAGCGATGCAGGTAACTTCCAAATAATCAAATTTATTCCTTTCACGATTGTAAGGTATTGGAATTGACTCATTAATATTACCGCATTATTAGTTTAACCACCGTTGTGACATTTTATGCGATTCTAACAGTGTGGCTCAGTTTCAGTTTGAGTTCATTTTAAGTTAACGCGGCAAGTTTTTCCTGCAGTCGAAGTTACAAAATGTGCAGAGGCACAAAGCGCAGCAACACAAGTCTCCTGGAAATGTTCAATTTCACAAACGGAAATTGAGTCTGTAGTTTTAAACTGACCTAACGTTTGTGGAAACCAATTGTTTGAGTAGTTTGAAATTGTTTGAATTTGTGCCAGCAAATGGAACTAGCAGTACACAGGACTGTCCCCACTCCTGCAGGAGGTGGTGCGGGTGTTGCAGGGGGAGCTGCACACTATGCAGGCGCAGCACCGGCAGCAGAGGGACGACCACCAGCAGGAGCTGCAGGAAGTGGAGCAGAGGCTGCAGCAGGCCCTGCAGAGCTCCTGGCGGGAGGAGATGAGCTACCTGCAGACTATGCTCACGCTGGCAGAGCAGGTGACTGCATTTCAGGTGCACGCACGCGTGAAGAGGAGGCCCCAGTTTGACAATTTGGCAACTCAACACAAATGGCAACTAAGTCGCAATGAAGTTCTTTATACACACGCAGTGCACTGCAACATGGTACTTCCGTCATCATTCCAACAAATATTCAAGAACCAGAATTGAAATTGACGAATAAAATGCAAACGTAAATGGTTGAAGAGTTAGAAACACAAAATCTTTCATGAAATCATATATAGGGAGTGTATAATAAATAAATCATACATATAATGGACATTGCACTTAAAATCAAAACGTTCGTCTCTACCATACGACTCACTTTAATTTCTGCAACCGCCAGTATAGTCAAACACTCGAGGGTAATTCGCATACCTCAACACAACTCGTGTCCGTCAGTAGAGCATTAGATAGCATAATTTTTTCAATCCAGTTACTTTTAACGTTTCAATCCAATCAGAGGTTCGCACAAAAAAACGATAAAATACACAACGAAATAGACAAAACTGCGACGCCATTGCGCATGGAGTCACAGCCCTCGTGCCGACAGCGCCAATTGTTATGTTAACGTGACGACCCCCTTGCAGGAGAGGGATGCCGCCAGCCACGTCCTCAGAGCACCTCCGACACCAGGCGCTGCAGCAGGCACCGACGCAGAAGTGAGTCTTGCACCAGGCCTAGCACAGCAGTTAAGCTGTCCACTGCCCCAAGGTTCACCGAGCCCGCGTGGTGCTTACTTTGAGATGTTTCGGCCGTCGCGCCTAGGCCACACTGGGGTGCCACCGCTTCACTTTGGGGGTGAAGAGATTCTCAACGCCTTCAAGTTTGGAATGTGGAATACGTTGTGCGCATCAATTGATGTCAGTAAACCTCATGTATGTATGTGTGTACGTATATAAGTGTGTATGAATGTATGTATGTTGTTCGTATGTATTTATGTATGTAACTCCCTTTGCAATTGAAGTGTGCTCGAGCACTAAAGCGTTAAAATTGAATAATTCATAACAAACATTATTGATTCAAATTCAAAAATACATACTTTCTGCGTAAACATTAGGCCTTAGGTGCGCTAAAATGGTATTAATCATTATTTTTTATTCAAATTGAAATTCTGCACAAACCTAAGTCCTTCGGTGCCCTGGCATGTCATATTTCTTAATGATTAGAAATCAAATTCCCATTGAAAATATTTCTTGAAAAACAATTTCAAATTTTTGCTAACACGCAGATATTTGTATAGATTTTGACCTACGCAGTAGCAGAAGTAAGGATAGCAGCACTTCAGTAACTCAGATTATCTCGCTCAGAATAGGAGGGATCATTTAGTGAGGACTTTGGAGAACGGGGAATCTATGCACGAGGTGTGCTCCCACACATTATACCCTGCGCATAAAAACAGCAAGTTATGAAAAAAAAGGAAAAACGATATAAAATCATCAACAAAGGCATGAAAATGAAAAGAATGAAAGTGGGCACGAAAGTTAGAAGTCCCGTAAGCCTAGCCAAATCTGAGGTAACCTAACAATGTGTCCCTAAGGACGCTAGTCCCCATAAGTATAAGATAGACAAACCCAGCTAACCTAACCGTACTGCCTGCGCCCTATATCGAGGGGTATTTTGACCTGAAAAGACCTGCGACACAATGGTAAAAATGCCCCGAATACCTGCCCCCTGAGTGCACGGGTTCGAACGAAGCGGCCAGGTTTAGGGTGGAGCAAGTCGGTCTCGACCAATTACTTAGATGAGCAGGAAGGACGTAAGAAGTGAAAGCTGAATCCCAAAATCTCATGGCGATGAATTATTTGTTAAGGGGTATTGCAATAATATATTAATTCATATTTTAAATACCCACCCGACATTTTTGAATTTATATACTTAATTATACTTTATTCATACTGTAATTTAAAGCCAGTACGATTCAGAAAACGCTTCCCTCTGAGGTGCTGCCGACGCGCTACAGGCGCGTGGTGGAGGCGCTGGAGGCAGAGGTGCAGCAGGAGCGGCAGCGCTGCAGGGACTGGCGACAGCGCTACACGCACCTGCAGCGTCTCAAGGGGGCGTGTGATGCGCGGGTGAGTGTGCGGGGCCCTTGGTGGGTCATGGCAACCCACACATAGCTTCTGGTGGGTCATGGCAACCCACACGTGGCCTCTGGTGGGCCTTGGCAACCCCCACGTGGCCTCTGGTGGGCCTTGGCAACCCACGCATCGAGCTCATTTGGCAGGCACACAGCAACTCACGTATGGGGCAAAATTCGAATACCTAATCCAATGCACTTTCAGAGATAGGGGCCAGCTCACATTCACGAAATTGAGTCTAATTCACGTTCATGAAAATAAGTGCAGCTCTAAGTCCTGATCTTAACACTTTGACTGCGACGTGCGCCATATATGGTACACGCGATCATCAAACCTAACCTAACATAATGAAAGTACTAATACATATGAACACAAATTATCAAGTTTTCATAAAATTTACGTTCATTACTCGAATAAGCTAGTTGGGATTAGGGGGGACATGGATAGGATAACCAAATTTGTGACACCAAAATCCTTCAATTTTAAACTCACAGCCGAAATATTTGTCGACATAAAATATTTCTTGCGTGGAAAAACGCAGTCAAAGTGTCAAGTCAGTCCTAAAGAATCTTAACTACCGAATACGGACTGAGTACTGACGAGCACTGACGAGCACTGACGAGCACTGACGAGCACTGACGAGCACTGACGTGCACTGACGAGCACTGACGTGCACTGACGAGCACTGACGAGCGCTGACGAGCTCGCTCGCCACAGCTGGAGCAGAGCGAGAACGCCCGGCTGAGCATGGAGACCACGCTGCGGCTGCAGGTGACAGAGCTGCAGTGCCAAAACGACGAGCTGCAGCAGCTGCAGACTTCCCGCCAGCAGGAATACAACCTGCAGACTCGTGATCTGCAGCAGTTGCAGCAGCAGCTACATCAGCTCAAAGAGCGCGAGGTAAGGACTGGGGTTACCATCAAGAGTATCCTGCAATACATCGTAAATAATGAAGGTCAATTTTACGCCAGTTTTTTTAACACTGTTCACTGATATTTAGTTCTCCTCACTGAAGACAACTGGGCAGTGGCATCTTTCTTTGATAGTGCCCCATGTGAGGAGAGCTGGCGAGGGACTGGGTGGAGGATGCTTTCGAGATGAGAATTTTTCAGTTATGAACATCCCAAGTAATGGGCATCCTGAAAAATGAGTAATGGGTATCCAGAGTAANAGTAATGGGCATCCCGAGTAATGGGCATCCCGAGTAATGGGCATCATAAAAAATGAATTTCCTCAATTAGCAACTAAAGAAAGCCTGTTGCTTGAAAGGGCTTTACGTGGTTCGGTAAATAAATATACACACACATGAACATAACATACAAAAAATCCCTTTAATATCAACCTAAATATGAATAGACAAAAAACAAATAATTTAGATTTAAACTAAACTGCCATACAGAATATTTTCAAGGGTAGTGGATGTATGTACACGCACTTCCTGAAACATGAGCCCCTGCCTGAGGTCTGACCCAGCCTGCATAGCTCGGAGCTCTAATGCAATGGCCCTCACTGGCTAATTTTACTGAATTTTTTTGAAGTTGTTCTGAGTTCCCCTTCCCCGCCAGAGGGAGCTGCGGGCAGCGGTGGCAGCTGCGGGGGACAAGCTGCAGGAGGGGGAGCGGAAGGTGGGGGAGGGGGTGCGAGTGGCGAAGGACGCCATGGTGGAGAAGGATGCGGCGCTGCTGAGGGAGAGGCACCTCAGAGGTGAGGCCGGGCCTCCTGTTGGAGGACATCAATTGGGTGGGGCCTCCTGTTGGAGGACATCAATAGGGTGGGGCCTCCTGTTGGAGGACAATAGGGTGGGGCCTCCTGTTGGAGAACAATAGGGTGGGGCCTCCTG
>VOMN01031495.1:0-21880 GCA_014899125.1 Orchestia grillus
ACCTCTCTAGTAACGAGACGGTAACGACTCCTCCAGTAAAGGTATCGTAACAACCTCTCTAGTAACGAGACGGTAACGACTCCTGGAGTCACGATACAGTAGCCGCAGCAGCCCACACCGCGCGACGAGCGCCACAATGCCTGGAACGCCTCAGGATTGCAAGCTCATTTTTCAGTAACTCGACGGGCTCGCGCCTCTGCCCTGGACGCGGCGGCCTCCAGTGAACACCGCTGGCTGTGTTCCTAGCGAGACGTCCACACCCGAGTGTGAAAATGCAGAAGTTGACAAGCGGTCTGACTGAGCCTGACTGAGTGGTGCGGGTAGCAAGTCTGACTAACTGACTCAATTCATTGAGTCAGTCAGTCTGACTGAGCCTGACTGAGCGGTGCGGGTAGCAAGTCTGACTCACTGACTCATATTCATTGATCGATTGATTGAAGTATCTTGCCTAGTTTATTCAACCATAAAAAATCGATAAGTTTGTTTTATTAACCTTTCGTTTAGGCATTGATTAAACTTTAGAGAAATCTTCCTTCGACGTTAATGCTACCCTGTGGAAAGACTTTTTTTGATTGACGCATTTAGCAGAATTACATAGGTAAATGCTGGTTGGTCCTACAAGGCAAGCGTTGTTTATACTAATTGTCATGTAGTGATTGTTTAGCTTGTGCTGTCTTCGCTTCAAACCTACGTATCAACGGATCGGTCTAGTGTACCTACAGCATAAAAGTCTTCAAACAATGGGGTCACCGCTAGGACCTACTTTTGTTGATTTTTATACGTCCGTCCTGGAATCACAATTGTTAGCCCAAGATAAACAATCTAATCCAGTATTTACGTTCTATACGTAAAGAATATTTTAGCTATTTTAAACTCCAATAATCATGTTCATCATTTTATTCGACGACTCGAATCTAATTCCTTTTTAAAATTTAGTAAAGTAGGCATGCAAAATAACAGTTTTCATTTTCTGGGCGTGATTTTAATAACTGACAATGGTAGAATAAACGCATATGTGTATGTCAAGCCTACAAATAATGGTTGGTATACAGACTTTGACTCATATACGTCTCTCAGTTACAAGAAATCTACCGTTAAAACAATTGTCCGTAGAGCACTAAAGCTAACAAGTTCTTGCGTTGCATTTGATGCCGAGGTACATAGATTAAAAAACAAGTGTTTGATAACTGTAACTATCCACAAACCCTAGTAAAAAATATCATCTCAAAATTATTCAGCCAGACCCTTGCTGCAAACGATAACGTGACCGACAATAATTCGGTGGAATTCAATGTAGAGTTAGACAGTATTGCAACGTACACTTCTGATCGGAAAACACACACCAATATTGTCAAACGTCGTATTAAACCAATGAACAACAGCACATCAGAACATCAATACAACTAATTGCTTACTACAAGCTATACAAACCTCAAACCAGGTTCTTGTTTTTCGACCCGACCTGTCAAAGCCACTGTAGATAGGGTAGGAATCGTGCACCGATTTAATTGCTCTGAAGATGGCTGTCACGCCTCTTACATCGGTTACACGTGCTACGAATGCCCTAATAAAGAGGTGTAAACATCACAGGTACAATCACAATGGCATAAAATCTTACTACTCATACGCACACTATATGAATGCCCCTCCAGCAGATGCTTTAATCAATCATTTTTCTGTTATTTCCGGCCATCATAATATAAATGACCTCAAAATAGCTGAAGCAATAATCATTAAGCGAAAAAAAACGTACAAAAACGTAAAATATGACCAAGGTTTCAGTATTCTGAAACTTGACTAAACTAAACATTCCGAACCGTTGCTCACAAAAGGGGCGCGCAAGCAAAAAGCCTTCATTTTAATTGGTATTTATTTACCATAAAACTATACAACAATAACAATTTTCATTTTTAATATACTTGAAAATAATGGATAAAGTTATAAAGATCAGATGATGGCGAATGTTTTGGACCGTTATGTTGTCAAGAATTTTAATACAGTGATATTCGCTATTTCCAAGTTTTACTCTGGGAGAATTTAAAAAAAAAGTTAGCCAATAACTGTCTTGGTATCTTTAGGAAGGTGGAAAAATATTTTAAATTGAACTATAACAGTCTTCAGCTACTCACGTTAATTGAGTGTCATTTTCTACCCTCTGTGTTGGTTAGTCATCATACCAATTAATCCGTAAAATTTCGATGAGAGAAATTTGACCCCTTGAATAAACAGCATAATTTCATTCCAATCTAACACTAATGGATTTAATTAATCATATTTAAAAATTTGTAGCTCAGGAATTAGGAAAATGAGTGAAGAATTTAACGGGTGAAGGTAACAACATACATACTTGCGAAGCTTCGTGTTTGGAATTGATCTTGGAATGTGAGCTGCTGTCATGTCGAGTGAGGTAGTTCGTAATTCCTAGAAATGATAACGGAGGCGATTGCGACGAGTGCGAACCGAATCACATATTCGTACTTCTTCCAGGCTAAGAGACTGGTGACTAGAACGTAATGTGAAAAACTATTATTTGATTTGTGAGATATGAGGAAGAAATATCATTAACTGGTGCTGATATGCAAGGCAAACATAAAATTTTTTTCCAGCTTGTAAAAAAATTTTTTCATTAATTCCAACACGTTTTACCGTTTGGTTTTCAATGCCCTACAACTACTAGCGTGTTGAGGGATGTGAGGAATGTGTGGTTTAAACTTCCTTTTCCATGGGAAGTACTCCCTGGTTACGTAAAAATGCCTCGCCGGAGCCGAGATTCGAACCCAGATCCTCTCAGTTACGAAGCCATCACGCTACCAGTACGCCATGGAGCCTAAAAGTATATATGTTGTACATGTAATGTGTATATAAGCTCTCCAGATAAAAAATTAGTCATACATTACTTTTCCAAGGTCTCTCATTGAGAGGAGAAGGTTCTGTCATGGTCTGGGGATGTTTCAACTACCCAAAAGTGGGTCTTTTAATTGAGGACACAAGGAATTTTAGTAATCCTTCCAGAGGCCTCAGTAATCTTGCCGATGAGATCTTCGGACAGAAATGGTGCTTCGTACACAAAACTCTTCATGTGTCCCTAAAAGTATAAATATATGTGCATCATGTCAGGGGACGTTGGTGCCAGGAAATGGGTCCGCCACGACCAATCCAGCGATTTGGATACCGATCATCCAAGAACTGTAACAACAATCGAAAAGTGTGCCGAATCACCCTCATGTTGGAACTACTCGTACATTCTTCTGGGGCTTGCTAATGGGACATCTTCTAGCAGCTCTGGAAACACTATAATAAAAAGTAAATGTAACCATTCAATCTTTGAGGCAGGATGTAATGGGCACCGATCAGACACTGGGACGCTAGGATTACAAGTTTAATGCATGCGTACTTTCTAGATTGCACGTCTAAGTAACTTTTCAACGAAGCATTTTCTGACATACTTCCATTGGATAAAATGTGTTTATTTCAACGAAACGAATCTTACGTAAAAGTTTGTTCAAATAATTCTGAAACACCATGTATATTCACATATTTAAATGCATTAGCTAATATATGTACAAGTATACATCACTGAGTTTCAAATAAAAAATTAAAAATATAATTGAGTGATAAGTAACCCATTTAGATATTATCGAGTTGTACGGTACTAAATTTGTGTATGATAGACGCGTAACTTATGTATATATTTAAACACGATTTCAATCCAGCTATACTGTGAGAGCAACAAATATCCTAAACCAAATGGTATGTTTAAGTGTGAATGAATGGCGCGATAACCTCATTTTCATTAACTGAGTAAAATATGTTTAGACATGACTGAGTAACGTGACTCATAAGTCTAGGTATGAGTGAAAGGCGTGACTCATATGTCTAGATGTGACTGAGTAACATAACTCACATGTCTAGATATGACTGAGTGACGTGACTCACATGTCTAGATGTGACTGAGTGACATGACTCGCATGTCTAGATATGACTGAGTGACGTGACTCATATGCCTAGATGTGACTGAGTGACATGACTCGCATGTCTAGATATGACTGAGTGACATGACTCGCATGTCTAGATATGACTGAGTGACGTCACTGTCCCCGTAAAGTCCCCGCTTTCCCAGCTCGAGACAGTTGCGAGAGAAAGTCGGCGAGTGCGGCATCGAAAGTTTGCCTGCTCAGAAAAAGGAGAGCCGGCGGTTGCCTGTGCTGCTTGTGGTGCAGAGGCTGTGGACGTTGGGGGGAAATTGCAGCAATTGCGAAATTATTTGTTATGAGATGTATGCCTTTTCATCGGAGATTCTGAAGGGGGACGGGGTCCGGAGAGGAAGGTATAAACTTTAGGGTTTAAATAGGACAGCATAATGTAAGACGAAATGAAACACAGGTTAGGGTACGTTAAGGCTGGGGAGAGAAGAAATGAATAAATGTCATGGAAAATACATTGTATACAATGAAATATATGAATTCATGAAACAAAAGTAGCGCTGGGTGAGAGATGTGTTGTGAAAGAATGATCCGCTGCTGGTCAGGGGCCACAAAATAGCGTGGAAATGCTCACCGACGCTAATTTTCTAACACAATCTCGAGTAGAATTAATATTTGCTCATAGCTCCATTGTTAAAATGTACCCGTTGTCTATCGTGTTTCTCTAAATTGCAATTTAAAATTTAATCATTTAACATTTAACTACCACAAGCCATTTTACATGAGACACACCATTACAATCAAATGAGAAATGACAGAATGAACTAGATTCAGGAGATACGCTACTTGGCTTGTGGGTCCAAACATGCTGATAGGCTTTTAGGGCTACGTATACAGGTGCGAGAGCTATTTGAGGACATTTTTAGTAAGTGGCCTAAATAAGAATGTTTCCCCAAAAATTGTATACATCCGAATCAAATTTGTATCAATGTCCTTGACGTTACTTTGTTATCAAATTATTCTATGAAGCCACCTTTAGCTTTAATGACTGCTTTTATGCAAGTCCAAAAACGCTGACCAGCCGAAATTAAGTGGTCCTTATGCCTTTCGGACTTCACCTAGAGTAGACAGAAGCAGCCTTCAGTGAAGCTATGATACCATGAGGATGTTGATTAGTCTCCCTTTCAACAACTCTACAAACGTAATTGTCCACAAGATTTAAATCTGGCGAGCTCAAAGGTCCCCAAATTGGGGATAACATGATCGTAAAAATTCTCTGATAACCAATCTTGTGTTACTGTGGCTTTATGAAAAGGTTCTGAGTCTTGATGAATGACGCATGGCCTTCCCTTTGGATCCAGGGCTAAACAACCGTTTTACGAAGATCGGTGTATCCAACAGCATTAACCCTAAGACCTCGTGGAAAAATATAAGGTGAAATAACATGGTCTTCACTACTCATAACTCCTAAAACCATCACAGTGGCTGGAAATTAAGAGTGCATCACCCTGGGTTCATTTCTTATGTTAACATCCTAATTTAAATAAGCTATAAGAACCCAACAAAAATTGTACTATAAATGAATCGAGGGTACATACATAGGTAAATTAATAACTATAAGTGAATGGGTAGTATGACATCACGAGCTAGGGCTAGTAAACGTGGTATGAGTCTGAAATTAATATATGAGACCTCATACCTACCCATGTAAGAATGCATTTTTATACAAGTCGACATACACAGAAGTACGCATATTCCTCCTATATTCCGAGAGAGAGTAAACCCAAAATTTCGTTTTGAACTATTTGTATGAGGCATTTTGCTGCATGTGAAATATTGTAGGGGTTAACCAGCAGAAGCCACAAGCCCTGCAACGAGCAATGAGCGACTTAGCTGTGAAGATAGGGGTCGATGTGGTACGCTGGCAGCCGACGGTTTCGTTGTTTTAATGCTTTTATACATTGCCAGTCCCCTATAGACTGATAACGTGTGTGAATAACATTTTAAGCGCACCATCATCGCTGTTAGAGTGGACTAATGCCGCTAGTTTGCGATGCGAGAGCAAGATAGGGTCGTGATGCAAGGACTTATTATATTCGATAACACTGACTTTGATATGGTGGTCATAGGATGTTTGTGACTCGAAGGTTTCAGTTAAGGACATAATGTCGGTTATGGCATGAGATTACCGTGTAGATATATTATCTTTAGAGGACTATTAAATGCCCTGTAGCGTGAGCTTGATTAAATCATGAGGATGGGAGTCATGACTCATGAGCTCTTGCTCTAAATCGCAAGCCAAGATCTTCACAACAGCAGAAGGCGGATGATGAACAATACGGTTACGTGACAACAAAGAATGTAATTAGCCTTATAACAACCGAATCAGGTTTACGATAAGGCTGCCTTTAATTTTGTCTGAAAACTAGCTACCTTCCTATATAAAAATGCGATTAGATCTATTGACTGACTTTTTACAACAGACTAGGTAGCAGCATTCTTAAGAGACGCGTATAGTCCTTTTTATCGATATAGAGGTAATTTTGCATGACATCATCGTCAATGAAGCGCAAGTCTGGAGAACTGCTTGCCTTCACTTAGAATTCAATTTTTAGGCTAGCGTGGAAATATTTCGTTCGGTTATCGTCAGAGTTTTCCACCGAATTCTTATTGACTTAGTTTGAGCATACAAATTGTAATCAGCGTTAGCTTTAACAGAAATTTCTTATGATTCATTTTAAATTCACTGGAAAAGTCAACGTACCAATGAAAAATCCATCTTTGCACGCCATTAATTGAGGTAACAAATTGAGTGAGACCCTGCAGTTCAAGGCGTAAAACAATGAATGATATATTCACGCGAGGACTTGAAAATTGTCATGAGCAGATGATAGCGCGCTTAAAGTTTTAGTGAAAAATGAAAATCAATTTCGCTCGCCTTCAGAGTCAATTTTGCATATGAACGTGTGGGTGATATCATCACACAAAAAGTTTTTTTGGAAATATGCATGTAGAGGTTTGGCCAATCTTTAGCGTTGCTTCTCAAAAGGGTTTGAAAAAGAATCTTTGTAGAGAACAGTTACTACTCTAAGTCTTGCAGGGGTGTTAGTTAGGAGCCGTTTGCAGAGGTGTTGAAGACCGTTTGCAGGGGTGTTGAAGACCGTTTGCAGGGGTGTTGAAGACCGCTTACAGGGGTGTTAGCTAACTGTCATTTGGAAAGAAGTTGATTAGGCGACATTTTTAGGGGTGCTAGTTAGAGGATATCTTCTCCACCTTTCTGCTGTCGTAACGTAGATCTTGCCCTCCAATGTCTTTTACTAGGCCTCATCAATCGTATGCAAGCGAGTAGAATTGAAAAAATTTACAACTGGTAGGAAGGGAATTTTATCAATTGTTTGAATTTCTACCGAAAAGAAGTGATCGAGACCTAGAGGTGCATGCTTTCTCGATTTGATAATGTCGTTGAGTTGGAGCGCTGTGTGGTGGCTATCTGCCGCAGTTCCTTTGACGGGGAAGCACTTAGTGAGCCATTTATGCGAGCTTTTCATTTCATTTTTGTGAACTCAAGCTATCCTAAAATTCATTCATTTCACACTTAGCCCCTGAGAGCTTTCAGGTAACTTTATATGAAATTTTATTCAAAATTGGAAATACCGTTCTTTGAGCAATCCACTTCTTATCCCTCTGTGATGCTGTCGTTGAACTAGCCCAGATAGGGCAGCATGTATGTCTAGAAAAAAAAATATCAACGCAAACTAAAGATTGTAGTTATAAAACACAAACGAAAGCGACGTGTCTGCACTTGATAGACCAAAATTTTACTGATTAGAAACTGGAATTAATCGAACGTGAGCAGTTGCAGCTATGATACTTGACATGCGGTGACGTGCATATTGGGCGGCTTCCTGAGCCATTGATATATTTTGCATTTTATCAATTTTCCGTTACACTCGCGGAAAAAATTACATTTCACTTTCAGCATATATGGAATTTGGTGCCCTGTATTCATTGTTAAAATTCAGTAAATTTCCTTTGAGCAACCCTGCAGTAGCAGTATCCAGTTGTAAAAATATGATCAAACTTTTTTCGACATATTTACTTAAGCAGACCCGCGTCATTTACAAATGCGTAATAAATTCGAACCTGCAAACTTTCACCGGCTTCATTGCTTAATTTTCCATTCTCATTTGGCTCAAAATTTGAAATTTTGATTCAATGAAATATAAATAATAGTAATTATTTTAATTACAGTTTTGGTGTTAATTTTTTAAAAAGCTCTGCTTACTTTGTTAATATGCAGTAGCTCGTTGGAATTAGAAGAGCATCCGATAAAACTGTTCTCAACCATCGGCCTAATTAGAAATTCTCTTTTTTTAGATTTCGTTCGAGATTTAATTAATAGCTCCTGAGATCCGGATACTGTAATCTTTAACGCAAAATCCGTAGATTTGCTTTTCAAAGGACTATTTCATACGGAATATTTGAGAGTTTGTTACGTTTCAGGGTTTAGTGAAATGCCTTAATGTTGAAGCAACTTCTTTATTAACGAACGACTTAATTTTCACGTATAAGCACCCCGGACGAGATATTAGTCACTAATTGCTTTTCGAGCTCCAGTTATTTCATCAATCAGTTTTCAAAACTGATACCAAATTTTAGGCTATATCCATGTACTGAAGAGACATCAGTCTTCATTCAGAACTGGCATAGTTGTTTCATTGTTGCATCACAACGATGGGACAAAATCAAGACGTGTCGGGATGTCAAAAATTTAGGGGTTATTCCATTTACTCGTGCTGAGGGGTATCTAGTGAAAGACATAGAGGGAGTCAATGATGTTTCATGTCGCACTGTTCTACGGTTCTATCAACGATGGAAAGAAACAATCCATTACATAGGGCAATAAGGAAAATTTTAATTGATTGGGAACCGTTGCCACGTGTCCGGAGGTACTGGAAACCTGAATGACAGTCTTAGTCAGTCAATGACAGTTTCTGAACGAATTCTTCCTAGAGAACGCCGTACAATGGATATATGGAGCTGAGTGGCTAATAAACGGCCCATATTAACTCCTCTCCACAAAACTACTCGTTTAAACTGGGCCAAAGTACACGCCCATTGGACTGTAGAGAAGGAGATAAGTATCCTGTGGTCAGATAAATCATGATTCTGTCTCTAGAGCAATGATGCCCGCCGTCATGTCCATCGAAGACCAAGTGAAGCCTTCAAAGAAGCCTATGTGCAATGAGCGATACAAGGAGGAGAAGGGTCTGTCATGTTCTGGGTCTGTTTCAACTTCACAGAAGTGGGTACTTTAGGTGAGGTACCTGTCAGTTTGACAGGTACCTAGATAACCAAGTTTTGCCATTTGCACAATATTTGAATGAAGAAAAGCATGTTGTCTTGCGTATCTTCCATAATGACCACCGCCGGGTGTACCGGGCTAGAACTGTCATTAATTTACATGAAAGTCATTCAAGATTTGTGTTGATTGGTCAGCGATGTCCCCAGACATGAATCCAATGGTAAAATTGTTTGCCCACCTAAAATGACAAGTTAGACGTTGACTAGATCGTGCACTTACCGTAGGAGAACTATAAGATCATTTGATGCCAGAGTGGTTTTAAAATTGGCCAGGTTTACATTAAGACACTTGTAGATTTAATGCCGCACAAAATTACCGCTATTATTCATGCTTATTGAAGTGCAACACCGTATTAGTAGCAGATGATTAATCTATGTTCGGGAAGCTTATTTTTCTTTGACTATTCAAGTTTTTACTGGCAGGATTTTGACTATGCCTAGATAAATTGGTGATCAAATTACCGTCATTTTTTCACATGAAGACAACCTGTATGTACACAACTATGACAATTAAATTTTCAAAGAATAATCTTTCGTATAAATTTTGTTCCAATCCTTATACACCAAAAACAGTCATGTTGTCATTTTTATGCCCACAAAACGAGACAGTTCATTTGACCCACACACTGATGCATATGTGGAACGAGAATATTTATTTCTCTCGTATAATCTACGCATGTCAATAATACGTACAATTTTTCGAGATAATGACGGCAAAATTATCGGACGCAAAATAACTTTACACAAAGACGTGCCCTTTTACCTCCAGCGCAGCTTTGGCGTGAATCCCGCATAAAAACTCGGTGTGTTCTTATTACGAATACTTTAGCTCGGTGTCTGATTTATATGAAGGTGGGTGGGTGTCCAGGTACGTCGAGTTCACGCCTCCCTGAACATAACTTGCTTTCAGTCCAAGGCCAATTTAAGCGAGGTTTTCCTTAAAAGATTTACCGAATTGCCGTTATTTCATTTGCTTCTTCAGGTATTCAAATGACTTTTACTGCAAAAGACTTGAAAATTCAGTCTTTTTAAACTCTGGTACTGAAATTGCTGAACATTGCGCTCAGGCAAATTTTCTCAGGCATAAACTCAGGCAAATTTTCTAAACTTTAGCGAAAGTGCTACTCATTTTACGTACGTCTGTTACGACACAAGTCTAAAACTAAGTTCAAAAGTATTCTCAAATAAATTTATGTCGTAACACACTCGCAATAGAAACTATAATTTATCCTCGTATACCAAAATCGACTTTAAAAGTAAAGAAGTTGTGAAGCATCACTCTGTAGAAGTAAAGATATTGTGAAGCATCACTCTGGAGAAGTAAAGATGTTGTGAAGCATCACTCTGTATCCACCGTCTCTTGACTTCGTAGTAACCAGCAATAAAATCAACACCACTTATCCATCGCTACGACTGGGTTCTGAACAACTATAATATCATTGATTCGTGAAATTTTAAAGTCTCACCGACGATATCTCGCAAAAATATCCGCTGAAAACAGTACACAAAATTATCAACAGCATTTTTTCAGTACCTTTTTTTAGGCGATGTCAACAGAATTACCGAATCCCTGAAAAATTTGCCATCTCCTAACAAAAAAAATACAAGAAAAACAGAAATAGACAATCAAATTGGGAGAATTTCTCTTGTAGGAGACAATTGCAAAAAAAGTCCATCTACATTGCGGTTCTGACGTGATTTTGGGGATGTGCCAGCGGAATGTGTTAATGGTCGCACGACAACATCAGCGAGAAATTACGATATTTTAAATAAAGTTGAGTATTCGAAAACCTCACGACTTTAATATTTATGTTGGTACAACTTTTTTTAGAAGCTAACGAATAGGGAGCGTAATCGAAAACAAACCTCTTGAATTCACTGAAGTTTTTGCACCTAGAAAATTAACAGTCCAAATTCCAATTATGGAAATTCAAAACTGCGATGTAAAATAATTTTAATTTATCAGGATTAGTTTTTTCAAAAGGAATCTCGGTTTGAAATGTCCAAGTTGAATATATTTTAAGTACTAGACCTTCATCAGTTTCAAATTTCGGTGGATTTGTACTCTACAATCCTACTGCTAGAACTGTGGTACAGAGGCTGCTACTCTACACTGCTATAAAACCCTAACGGACGGAGATAACTATGTTTTGCCTCAAACTAGATGGAGGTGGATCATTCGTGTCATTGTTACTTCTTAACTTTCACCAGAAGTAAAAAAGGATTAGATGGCATGGATAATATTTTGTATTTTACATGATAAAACACGCATTTCCATGTAGCATCATCCTTTACTTGTGATCTACATCACACTTTTTGCCAAAGTTCGCGAGTAGAAAATGACACACTTTTAACGCGTATCTGCGCGGATCGTCCAGTTTCCGAACTAGCTGAACTGGTATGGATCTCAACAGCGCTTTGCGTTTGTTACTGGTGTTGATTATGATTATTATGAATAAAAAGTGGATCTGATAGACCGCTACTGTGGCTCAAAGCCGCTCACTTAAATGTCAACTATAAATACGAGGAGATTGAGAGAGTTTACCAACTTTTGGACTAAACGCCTCATAAAGAACGCACAGGAGCCTGGTCCAAATCATCAGCTGCTATATTCTAATCATCGTTTGTGAATTAGCGAATGTCGTACAAGTCAACTTCTGGTGTGTTTTTATCAAATTTCTAAAGGTTAGTTCTCACCAAACTCGATCGCTGAGTCTTCTGAGAGAGAGAGGGAGAGAGGGAGACTCTTGCTTAATGTCTCTCCGGCAAAAAACAGCAGCGCGGCTACTAACTTGAAGAACGCCCGTTATGAGACGCCCACTGAAATATCTAACATACTTGTAGGGCAGATCTTTCTCACGGTACAAGAATTTAAATAGAATGTATTCAAAGGAGTTTCTAGAAATGCACGAATGCTTTGTAATTACCTTTAGACATTAGAATGACTGCTTTTTTAATATATTTTTGTTCAATAAACACGCTATAAGGCCTGAAATGTTTGTGAATCGCTTGAAATATTCACACATTTCATACTTTAGATACATTAAATTGACTGGTGTAGGAAAATTAAGTCAGAGGCGTAACATTTGGCAAGTCATTAGATAATGCAAAACCAAATTAAGCCGCAACGACGTGATGTGCCTAGTTAAAGTAGGAGACGTACTCGCCTGTATTCACAAACAATGCAGTTTCGCTCCTACTTGCAAAAATAACACGAAAAATTGTGAAACAAAGCAATAGTAAAATGAAAAAACTCTCTTAGGTATGTTAAAACTAATAAACGGCAGGGCCTTTCACTAGACTACGTAGGCCTTTCTAATTTGCTCGTTTGAATATTAATGATACACTTTTAAGTGAGTGCTTGCGGCACCGTACCTCGGAACAGATGTGTTAGGATGTATGGCAGATAAAGATACTCTTGCGAGAATTTCTGCTTTTTGACAGTTTGAAGCAGTCAAAGAAAGTACCTTGTCACATAGTGTTTAAGGAAATAACACCAAGAGATTCAAAATTAAGATAAGTTTATGCGACGAGTAAAGATGACATAGGACGAGGTAGACATGGCATTGGACCAGGTAGACATGATATAAGCTTAAAATTGGACTGTGGCCTCAAGCCTCGATGTGCGCCTTCATTCAAAAGTAATTAACCAAATTGGTTTTCAGGAAGTACATAAAATGCTCGATATGCTCAATGCCTTTTAAAAAAAAAGGAACGCTCAATTTTGATGAAAATGCACGAACTTTCTTTGTGCTACGAGGGGAATACTGTTTCACTGTTTGGTTCGACAGTAATTTTTAAAGAATAAATTAACAGAAACTTGGCCTAAGTGTTATTGCGTTTTGAAAAGTTAACATACAATTGACAAAAAACATCAAAGTTTACAATACCTTTTTTCCCAAAAACTTAACTCACGTGGCTTCCAACAACCTAGGTCCGTTAACAAACTCAATTAATGCGCTCAAATTCACTCACTTTTGGATAATCATTGACGTTAAGGAGTTGTTCTTCTACTTCAAACTAATTATCAAGTGTACTGGTCAAATAATATTAAATTTAGTATGTCTAATCTGACATTAATTTACATTTTGAACTCACATTTTATCTTCTACCTATAATATGAATACGAAAGCATTCTCATAAGACCGTTCCTTAAAAAATAAAGAAAACTGTTAGTTTTTAGTGCCGTTATCATGCAGTGCCACTCCGGTACCTGGTTCAGAGATTGGCGGCTGCTGGGGCTTGCCTGACAAAAAACAATTGACACCCAAATATTTTTGGCTAAAAAGAGTCTCGGCTAGAGTTCTCACGATGGAGCTATTTTCAAATGAAGATTGAAAATGAGACTTAGTCAAAAAGGTAGAGCCGTTGTCATATTTGCTGATGAGAGCAGTAAAAATAATGGTCCTTCTGTTCGTAATGTTTAAATAATGAGCTCCCAAAGGTGAAATTCATAACATTATTAGAAAATTAAGATCGGCTGGGTTTCTTTAATGCTTACGTATATTTTCCATGAGTATACGTATGTGTTCCAAGTCAAATCGCGCTTCAACTCTAATTTTGTACTCGTTCAATAATAGGTTCCAACTTCATTGACTTCCACGACGAATTTGAATTATTTATGTGTTCCTTTGACGTAAAATTGTTACCCATCAAATATTGCTTCAAGTAGCCTTAGAAAAATTAATATAGAACTTTTATATGGCTCGTACAAATTTTCTCCTTAAGGGCACCTCAGTGTAATCTTAGTTAGTACGAGAACTACACGCCTCCATTTTCCGTTTCAAGGGCACCCTGACGCCTGACCTGAAGTCATCTCTTACACATTACTTTCGTTGTGCGCATTGCGCATCACAGTATGTGGGCTCAACCTACGGAACACTTTTTGTGAGCGTCACCGGACATTCCTTCCGCAGAGTTATGACAGGAAATATTATCGGGTCTCCCGCTCTACCATAAGACAACATTGTTCAAGTAGTTTTTGTGAACAAAATATTCCAGCAATTAAATTTTTGGTTTTACACTCCTGCATCTACAAAATGAAATGATCTCTTAATGGCATGTTATTTAAGGGCGTAAATGCCTACTAACTTGATATTTTATACGTTTTCAACTCATGCATTTTAGTAAATTGTATTTCTGGAATTTAACTGAAATATTTTACGAATTTGTCCAGAATGAGACTAGGCTTGGAAAGCTCAAATTAAATAATCGTTATACCCTACTTCGCCATATCTTTTTTGCTGGCAGATTACATTGAAGTGAACTTTATTTTTTTGCCTATTTTCAATTTTTGTATTTTCGTGAAGCATAGTTACATGGTTGAACGTTCTGTCGGCTGAGGACAGTATAAACAAATTCTGATGAATAGTATGTACAATGAAACTAACAGAAGCGTAAAAAATACATTTAAAAATTATGAAGCAGTTGCCTGATAATTCAACTGAGAACACCAATTAGTGAAATTATTGGCATGAAAAGTTGACAAAAGAGTGTGGAATGTATTCTATGAATGTGGTCAAGTGCGCTGAAATTATAAAATTCAACTGGCATTTTACTCCTGTATATCACACTCAATACACTGTCAAAGTGTACATTGAAAATTTGTATACTGCATTCGAATAAGATTTTCTTTCATCTTTCATTTCGTTTTCGGTAAAGTCATACATGCAACGCAGCGGATCCCCCGTGTCAGATAATTGTTTAATTACGTTTGTGTTGGACATTATTCTATTTCGAAGCTGAAGAAAAATTGTAAACATTGAAAAGGGATATGGAAAATTTACAAAAGTCATACGTTACAATAGTAACACGGCAGCAACGTGAGGCACTTCAGTAACACAACACTCCGCTCCAAAAGATGTATCCAGCAAACCTGGCATCACGACACTCGAACGGATGTATCAGTTGAGCTACATTTTCGATGTGTACATAACACCTGCTCATAGTATGAGCATTTACACGTCGTACCACGAAGGGATCTTGCGTGGGAACACACCTTGTGCAGAGATTCCTCGTTCTCTTTCGTCCATACTAAATGGTCCCTACTCTTTCGGTGCGAGATAGTCTGAGTTTCTGAAGCGCTGCTATCACTAGTACTACTACTACTACCACGAAGGTGAATCCTGTATGTGACAGGGCGTGCTCGGCCAGGGAGTACGCTGATTGGCGCCAATGTTGTCCTTGACTTTCATCTTCAAGGTACTTTTTTCCTCTTTCTTTCATCCTACTTCGCCTCTGAATAAGTTCCTCGAACCTCTGGATTTAAATAAAATGAATATGAAAATCATTCTGAAGAACGAAGTAAAAATAAAGTAATTTTTCTACCCGTGAAATAACTTGACCACTGTAAAATTAGGTAACATGAAAAGTGGACTAAATGTTGTCTACGTAAAAATGTTTTCTAGCTATCATCGACGATTACTGTGTTCAAGCCTAACGTATCAGAGCTTGTAAATTTAGTTGTAAACTGGAAATTTTAAGTTGCCTTTATAACTCATAAATAATAGCTGCTGAACTTGAATTTGAGAAGACAACGAAAAAAGCCCCATGAAAAAACACTACTTATAGCTTTCAAATTCGTGTACTGTTCCTAACCCAACACTTTCACTGGAGTAAAATTTATCCACATTATCTTTACATGTGCTCGGTGAACTTATACAAATGATAACGATAAGCAAAAACTCTTAGGAGGAGAATTCTAGACCCTCTTGAATGACATAATATTTTCGCCCTGTAAATATTGATCTCAATCCTCGTCCCTTACTATTTCTGAAGATCTATTCTTGCAAAAAAACTTATAATGTTAATTGGTCATCGTCCTACGATGCACGAGAGATTATTCATTTTTCTATTGTTAATTTTTTCGCAGCACCAATTATTTTCTCTAAATTTGTTACAGTCTAATCTGAAATCCCACAATTAAAATAACGGAAACGGCTCGTTATTAACTTTTCGCTTTCAGGTTTGAATCAGGCTAAATCTTTCATCATCCATATAAACTATCAAGAAACTTTGAATAATTTTCACTTATTGTGAAAGGGTACTCAAAGACCTACTGAGTCGTATAATATTCCTCGAGTTGTTCAGCGCTGCGCCGTTTTGTCTTTGCATGAGGCCGGCCTGTGGTGTTCTTGCTTTTAACTTTTCAACTTAGGCACAAAGAATCGTGTCAATGGGACTCATGTCACTACGATCAGATTCTCAGAAAATTCCCACCCAACCTTTCACCCGTTGAGTCTGGGTGTACAAATAGTTTTCCCAATTTGCTCACAACCTAGCAGGTATAACGTACCAACTAAAAACTAAGCTGTGACTTATGTGTCTCTGTCAAACTCAAAGGGTTAAAAAATGCAGCGATCTCTCGACTGGAACACTCGCGGGTCTGGGCAACATTCATGGTTCAGACTAAGCGAGCAGGCTCACGACCTCGCGGCTTTCCCGCCAAAAGTCTGGCTGTCTTCCTCTGAGCGTCATCTCGAGGCTGGTCAAACCACTGCCCCAACCTGTCCCGCCTTCTTTCCGGCCGTCCTTCTTCCTTTCGATGCTCGCTCATGTTTCAGCTTATCATTTGACAACAGAAATATCGAACAACTTCTTCAATATGCTTGTACTAAATTGATTTTCACTTTATTTCTCGCTTGGTACTTCCAGCACTCTGTTCTATTGTAGGAATCGTTTGAAGCATTTTTTTCTAAATTTCCAGTATTTTTGTATCCTTCTCCTACTCAAGTTTAGGGCTCGAAAAGTCCAGCATTACTGGGGCTTTGTGTTCATTTATACTAGTTATAGGCCGTGCTAGTAACCCATTCTTTAATACCTCTAGTACAAATACTTCTACTACTACCTCTACTACTACTACTACTACTACTACTACTACTACTACTACCTCTACTACTACTACATTTCTACTGCTATCTCTGCATATATGCAAAGCAGAGTGGGAAATTGAATCCGTGTTACGTATTGGCTATTTTAAAAACTGAAGGGTAGTTTTAAACTTTTAATTTAGAAAAGTATCCCTGCATTCATCTAATTAAATATTTATACATTATTTATTACAATAAATTAATTAATTTACTTAATATGTGCTTAGTGATCAAGATAATGATATGAAGATAAACAATCTTCACATGCGCATCACAAATCAAAATATAGAGGACCGCGAGCTCCACATCCCCTAAAATGTTCATCTTCTCTTCGTCAGAAAATGGGCAAAACGCGGACCGAAGGTCACCCGCCGGCCACCGCGAACTATACCGGGAAACTCCGGCTCCGCGCCCAGCATCCTGCAAGATCTCAGGGTGAGATGCAGAGATCAAATTAACTTGCGATTACGTGTCCTTAACCCTGCGCGTCTTTAACCTCCCGATAACGCACGATTTGTTTTTGCGATTCGGCGTTTTTGCATGACGGTCTTTAATTCTTCTCATACGCATCCGGTCCCAAGCTATTGTCGTGAGCGGGAAGGTAGAAGTGCGCCGCTCTTTGACCTCAGGGACAATTAAAGACCCTTTGGTGCTTCCTATTTTTCGGAGTGTCGATCGTGCAATGAAGTAGGGAGGGACATCCTCTTTTGCTGCCGCTGCAGGTGATGGATGTGTGCCGGTGATGGTGATGCTCTTTGCACGCTCCTGATGACAGGAATGCAACACCAGACACGGTGGAGGTGATTTTAAGGTAGCAGAATTGATGGCGGTGCTGCCGTAGCTCGTGCTAACTCACATTTCACTGTATATGCTGATGCTGCTCCCCTAAGGAGGTATCGGATAGGCAATAGGGTTAGGTTAGTAATACTGTTAGGTAACCTCTGCTATATACACACATAGGCCTTCGGGATTCTGTCTTGTGTGCCCACTTTGCTTCATTCAATTTTTATTCCTTCGAGGCTATCTTTTTAATTTTTCTTTCTCTTCACTCTCATCATGCTGTTTCTATGCTCAGGAGTTCATGAGTGCGAACATACCTTAATTGTGCATAGATTCCCCATTCTATTTACTCCACACTAAATGGTCTATTCTCTTTGCTATCTTGAAAACATTGGGAAACATTTCTTTACCACAAGTAATTTACATCAGATACAGGTTTACAATCGAATGAGGAATGACGAAGAACCGGGATCAGGATATATACCACATGTGGGCCCGAATAAGCTGCAAGCCTTCTAGGGCAACCCATCTTGAGATTGCATTCCATGTGGTTAGTGAACCTTAAACGAACTTTTAACAATAATAGTAATAACAATAATGGTAATAACGTTGATACTGCTACAGTCAGTTCTGATACTATTGATGTCGAAGCTTAGAAGAAGAAACCCATTGCAATTGGTAATGACTGTTCGAATTACATTCATTTAAGTTGATGATGGTCAGGAAGCAGCTGGTAAAAGCTCAGCTTCTGCAAATTTTGCGACGAATGATCATCGTTCTGCATTAACTATTGTTGTAGATGCACTGCTGCTTCCTTTAGTCCATTGAACTAGAAGTTTAGCTCGCTTTGCAGGCCGCAGTTCGCAACAATTACCATGTGAAGTGTCCTGTAAAAGCACGATAATCTGATGAAGTGAGTGAGGAGCCTGGCAAGTGTATAGGATGTGCCGGGGAAAAGTCACTTTTGAACTCCAAAATCGAAACTCTGCTCCAATTTATCTGCGTTTTCCAGACGGCGCAACTACAACTTCAGAGCCGTTCCATGTGTTCACACTCACGTCTTTACCCAACTGCAATATTGTTCTGTGTTCGTACATGTGTGCCGCTAATCCAAGCGCGGCTCTATAACATTCTCGGCTACTCCATCGTCAGTGTCACTGTCTTCCAGTCAATGCTGCCAATGTAACACCGGAGCTGATTTAATTCCGCTAATCTGAATACGCGTTCTCTATTTTTACTTTATTCACACAGAACATTCATCTAAAAATGTTTTTACACTTGTATTAATTAAAGATACGAAGCAAGATGTGAGCTTTTAATTTCATATTTATTAGGTCATACAGGGTTGATTTGAAATTTTTCGCTTTGCACACGTAGGAATTGGATTTGTAGCTGTAAAATAACTTCTCAACGTTAAAAAACTCAGCGGAATTGAGCGGAAAAAATAAACTCGCGAGCGCCGCTAATCTGTCAGCAGTGCCGCTATGTATGCACGCGCCAGCACAACAACCCCTGCACCATTGCCTCAACTCACATTTCAGCGATGTTGATCTGATCCCAGTGTCTCCCTCGCACTGAAATGTCACATCTCTTGCTCTAGAATCGTAATCTTCTTTCCAAGGCTACGATTTCAATTTAAAACGATCATGTTTTTACTCAAGGCAAGCTTCCGAGACTCGTACAGTGACTTTTTAACCTCCCAGCACTGTCACTCCAGCTCCCAGCACTGTCACTCCAGCTCCCAGTACCGTCCTCCCAGCTCCCAGTACCGTCACTCTAGCTCCCAGTAGTATCACTTCAGCTCCCAGTACCGTCACTTCAGCTCCCAGTACTGTCACTCCAGCTCCCAGTCGTTTCACTCCAGCTCCCAGTACTGTCACTCCAGTTTCCAGTCCTTCACTACAACTTCCAGTCCTGTCATTTCAGCTCCCAGTCCTGTTACTATAATTTCAGATATTATCCCTTCAACCTCGCCATGTTGCCCCTCCAACCTCCCAATACTGCTCCTCCAACCTCCTAATACTGCCCCTCCAACCTCCCAAAACTGCCCCTCCAACCTCCCATTATTGCCCCTTCAACCTCCCAATGCTGCCCCTCCAACCTCCCAATACTGCCCCTCCAACCTCCCAATACTGCCCCTCCAACCTCCCAATACTGCCCCTCCAACCTCCCAAGACCGCCTCTCCCACACCTGCGTGCGCTGGGCGGCCCCAGCAGGAGGCAATAATGCGAGCCCATTCTTGTCGCACTCAGCAGCCCCTGGACGCCGCCCCCGGCACCATCGTGATCCTAAAAGCGGCCGTCGGCAGTCTTAATATTTATCTCCATTGCCCCACTTAATTTCGTGTAATCGCTTTTGCAGTTTCCCGGTAATTTAAAGTCAGTTCGATAGGCTCGCTGCGAGTTGGAGAACTGGATAGTTTCCATAAAAAGTGGAGGAGGTTTTCAGAGTTTTTTTTCATTGCTTATTATAACAGATAATCCAGTGTTCGTGGTGTTGGTGCTGAGACTAGACTGGTGTAGTTGGTGCTGGTGTTGGTGCTGAAACTGGTGTAGTGACACCTGGTGTTGGTGCTGAAACTAGGCTGGTGTTGTTGGTGCTGGTGTTGGTGCTGAGACTGGCGTAATTGATGTTAGCAGTGCTAATAGTCAAGACTTGTTTTGTACATGCTATGCAAGTCCTTGCTAAATTGATAACTTTCGGGTTAAAAATGACTACTGTATTTTCATTGACAAACATAAGGCAAGGTAAAAATTGTAAATCAGGTTCGTAATTGATCTGAAACAGTGTACAGGCAATCCAGGGTGCACAAGCGTGTCTCATGGCGGCTCTCAGCCGCAGCAATATTGCCTAAATATTACTATTCACCGAATTTTTGCTTAATTTTCGTTGATTTCTCATTGTGACGATATGAATGACGATAAATACACTTATTACCATGTGATTGACTGAAAGTATACAAGTAGTGAGCGTCGGCTTATACAGAATGCAATTTCATAAACAACAATGAATGCAGTCAACCACTAAAATATGGATAACCGAGACAAGATTAGACGTTCAAGAATTGATTAAGATTACTACGCCAGTTCAGTCATGGCTAAAATGATTGAGACTTGTACCTTATATGCAACCCTTACGAATTATTCAAGGCGTATATGAAGACATGTGGTATTTGACATTTCCGTGGTATTGAGTGGAAGAGGATAAAGTACAAACTGACAACCCATGACAAATTATTTGCCAAAGTAAAAAAATAAACCAAAATACAAATACCAAAAATGGCAAGACATCACTTTACCTTTACAGTGACGTCCCTTCTTCCTAATCACTTCTTCTTGGAGGTGTTTTTGGCAAAAATGTCAAGATGTAATTGCTTCTTTGGGTGACAAGCAGCCNAGGCTTCTTTGAAGCTCTCCGAGACTCGAAGCCCTTTTCCAAAACTCTTCGTCTCACCGTGCAAGATGAGGCGATCACTCCAGCTATTTGCCATTCCTCCGCAAGCAGAGGAATTGCTGCCATGCGATTCTTCAATTGAGACCTAATTAAAGCCTGATCTTAGCGTTCTTTTATCTGTTTAAAATTTTATAAGCAGTGTTTCTTGCATTTCTTCTTTACCATCTCTCTGTATGTTAAACGATTTTACAAGAGGGTTTAAATTTTGAACCTCAACCCCCCTTGCCCTCCTCTAATGTTCTATGTGTTGGATGGAAATTTTAAATCCTTTGCTAAAGATCTTCCATTTTGCATGTTAGGAAAAGCTCTGATCTGATGCCTGGTTCTAACGCTTTTGATTAAAATTTTAAGAATCTTTAATTACGGCACTAATAAAAAATTGATTACATTAGTTAACTAGAGCACAATACGAATAACGCTCCTTATACACCTTATACAAAGTGTCCCCAAAAAAAACGATACTCAATTTTCAAGGGCTGTAATTCAGAAAC
>VOMN01031506.1:0-60359 GCA_014899125.1 Orchestia grillus
GTGTGCCCGTGTGTGTGTGTCCGTGTGTGTATGTGGCGCGTTCATAGTACGCTGTTTTTTACGCCAGCGCGTGCGTGCAGAGGCGAGCAGCAGTGGTGCATCCTAGACAGACGTGGTCCCTTACAAGTGTTGCGCCATGTCACTCGACGTTGCAATGACTTCAAGCTCTTCTTTTTCAAAAAAAGAGATCCTAGGCGCGTCCGGCTTGAAGGTGGTCTACGTTCCGTTGGATGTTGGTAAACAAAAATAATGTACATTATCGCTTCGGTCAATAATGCATTCAAGTCAAGATAGATATACATACATCTAATTTGTTACTAATTTATGGAACGCATGGTTGACTATTTTTATCCATGCGTCAGGCATTGCAGTAGTTAGTAATAGAGAGTAGTGATATGCATCATGCAAGACGCATCCTGCAAGGCGTTCAATTACACCCGCAACAGACATGAGTGGACGTGAGACCTCATTTGATAAGCAGCAAACCACTTCACTGCTGCATTGGCAATGTGAGAGCGTCTAGAAACACCGGTGACGAGCGCCCTCCAGGGCTGGGCAGGACCTCCAGTACTCTCTCAGGCGATGATGACTCGCCGATGTCAGTGACTCACCCCGGCGACCTTGTGTGCAGCTGTGACTCCTTTGCCCCCTCACGTTCTGCTCAGCAAAACGCGAAAAAGAGCCTCAGTCTCTTCTCATTGTGAATTATACACACACTTGCTCAATGTATCGTCTCATTCTCATAGCTCACGTGGGCCACTGCCACATCTTATTATGCTGAACAATACACACTTGCAGCAGGCATCGTGATCATTGGTAATACACGCACAGTGACGTCACTTAGTAGCCCCTTTGTTGCTCATGTGCTCCTTTTTTCGTCGTGAAACTTTAGGTTAATGCATGACTTGTAGTGTGTTTCATTACTTCGCCCTGCTGAGGAAACAGTCGTCAAATTGCTTTATATTGCTCGCGAGGCACTAAGGGATAATAGTTCACAGAGCTCTTAATTCTCTAGAATAGCGAAGCTAGGGCTCGGTTTTGCAGTAAAAGCTGTTAGAAACAGTTCTGTGTCAGCTCCAGTGCCGTGCCGATGAAAATCCTGAAGGCCCATGTACTACTTAATATTCAAATTAGCTGTGGCTTTTATTTACACTGCAGACATACGCCCTAGTGTAACTGGACATCGAGTGAGAGAAACGGTAACAAATTTCATCTGTTTGGCAGAGTTAGTTAACTCTCGGCTTGCAGTGGCGTTTTGCACTTGGGGAAAACTCCTCAACTCGAGCTTCAAAAGTTGGGACTTCAGTTCTTAATTATAAGGTTGAACTTTGATTCTTATAAAACATTTATTCTCTCCTCGCTCCAAGAACGCAACCCACCGCCCAAATAATATTTTCACCCGGTGAACTCGGACCACGCGACCGCTGCTCTCCTCTCGCGTGCCACTCATTTCGAGCGATCGCGCCAAGTCGGCATCGTAACGCAAGTGACAGCGCGCTTGCCTCCTTTAGTCAACAAATCCCTGATTCGAAACCTCGGAGCGGAGTTCGTCCCGTGATAAAGGAGGATTGAATGTCTGAAAAGCCTCACTTCAGTGTGGCCTGGGACGGGATGACCGACCTAATTCTTTGGTGTCGCAGGGTATTCTCGAGCCTCGCTACAGTACTGTACAACTGTATTGACTAGTTCAGAAGAGGCCGCAAAACTTTCCACCAGCCCTCTAGAGTCTAGACAGTCTTCTTAGGAACTCATTGGAGAAAGTCTATGGAAATCAATGTACGCGTTTTAAAGTTAACAGTTTTTTAAAAGAATTTATTGGTCATAATTTGTATTTTAGATTTTCATTATATTAGGATTATTGAAGTTATAGCTAGCACTCATACATTTGAAATGCTGCGTGATTCAATGGTTGAGATAATATTGGTATCTATTTATACCGAGAAATCTGCATTAAAGGAATTTCACCGTTACTAGGATGACAATCAGCTCAAATGAAAGTATGCATGCTTGAACATTCCTGCATCACCCTCGATCAAAAGCGATAAGAAGAAGGACTTCGTGCCATCCGAACTGTGACGAAAGCATGCTCGAAACCAGCTCCTGGTGTTCAGATGTAATTGATTTCTTATAATACCTCATCTGATTTGAGTGGTCTCTTTTACTTCACTTATTGGTAAAAACTTACAGTTAAACATCATCGCTTTTAAAGAAACCGCTCCTTGTTTACATACATTTGTTTCCATCGTATTTCAGTGCCTCTTGAACTTTTTTGCCTGAATTCCTAAGTTTCAGTTAAAATCCATAAAAAATACGCTATTGAACCACAAAGTCGTCTCTCTTTTATCTTCTACGAACGTTTGTGTGCAGCGCAAGCTTAGAGTCTTGCGGGGACCCAATGTTGAACTCAACTAAGCCTCTTTCCTGCGGCACTGTCACATTATTGCGAACTGCAATTTGTATCTGGTCTCATCTTGGTTCGTGAGAGCCCTGCTAACGAGCGTTTCCCTGCCGTCAGAGGCGCCGAACACTGGGAACTGAAGAGCTCTCTGAACCGGTCTTTGCATTGATGGCTGCAGCCGCGGGGCGTTACATGCCTGTTAGAGCGGCTGCAGTGATCCTATGACATCGTAATGGAGGTGTGATGAGAGATTTGCAGCTGTTTCAGTAGCTCCTTTACTTGGAATGGTTGCAAAGATGCTCCAGTTTGCGCCAGTTGTTGTTGTAACCTTTAAACTTACACCAGTGGCAGCCATTTGGAAAAGCTCTAACTGTTTTAGTAGCTTATTAACTTGTAATAGCCACCTTAATAGGGATGCCGCAGCTATTGCTACAGTCAAACATCTAAGATGGCGGGGGCATTTCAGGTGCTTCAGAGAGCTCCTTATCATGTAAAAGTTATGATATTTGATGGTATTGTTACAATGAATCAAATGCATTGTCAAGCTTGCAGCATTTCTTTCTGCAGGAGATGATGCCCTGAGCTTCTTACTCCCGACGAATGCAACTATTCCATCATTTTCCATTACTTCATTTGCTATAACGGCAAGGCATTGTGTTCCAATTAATGACGCCATTAGGGCCCACTGTAGCTGGTCGTTCGAGCTAAGCCGGAGTGAGGTGCTGCAGATGTCCTGGATGGGCCATGTGACTTCTAGTCGATGAGCTCTTGCCCACTCCCATTTTTATGGGAGTTGTGGGGTAGGTTATGTGCATGTGAGAAAGCCATCGATCTAAGAGAGAAGCTGTCAGGAGCTAATGGCTGACCAGCGACGCTCTCATCATCTGCTTCATGGAAAAGGAAAGAATAGAAAAGATTGGATCATGAGGGCTCCCATCTCCTCTTCTGCCTAGCCTCTGGCAGAGCCTGTCACCAGCCACAGGTGGTCCTTGACGCTGCACAAGCTTTCGGAAGTCTCTACTGAAAGAACTCTACTCATCCTACTATGTTCACCTTTCCTGCGTGTTCAGGTGCGCGAGATGACAAGTGTTATTTCTGCTTTTTTACCAATAATAGGAATTGTAGGGCGTTCTGATGCGAAATTTACATAGCGACAAGGAAAAATTCCCTTACGATATAAAAAGAAAAAAGGTCAATATTACTGAAGCAATGTACCTGAACAGGGGCTTACAGAAAAGATGTGCAACTCGCTCGTTCGAAAATGAAGATGCAAGGCTTAAGAAGATTGCTGAATTAACTCGAAAACTCGCCAACCAAACCTGCGATAGATTCTCTCTACTATTGCTGTTGAATCTTTGGTTTGTAGATAAGACGACTGCAGAACACCATGGGCCTTTGAGACACCAATGTACGCATCATACTAAACTGATGAAGGGGGAGAACGCAGGAATGGTACTCCCGTAGAGCGGTAATTACTCCTACACGCAAAGAAATACTCTCAAGCAGAACAATGCAGACTTAAATTTCCTAACCATTAACTTACGTTTGGAAAATTAAATCAAAGAGATCTGTGAGTGCATCGGTTTCGAGCCATAATTAGAGAATGCAGTACATCTGGGGGAATTTCCTGTAATTTTATGATAAATAAGAGGCAAGAAGAATCGAATAAAAAACATTATATTCATAACGTTTCAGATATGCACCCCCATCATCAGCTCAAATAATAAAACGGAAAAAATCTGGAATGAGAAATACATCAAATAAAGAAGGAACTTTTCTCCGCAAGGAAAATAATAAGCCCCCTTCCATAACTTTTTTTATAGATTTAGAAGAAAACTACAAATTATAATTCTTCAATTTTAATATCACTAGAACAGATGACACATTTGAAATCTCTGTATTCTGAAAAAAATTTGGTTTGGGTACTAGTTTTTTCAGTTATTGTACATTTCATTTCAAATTAAATAACATTAAAACCCTCCTGTCTTGTGCCTAAAGGATTTGTTAAAATTATCAATTTTTTCCGAATGAAATACTGTGTCTTAAAGAATATTTTCGGAAAAACACCCACTGCTCATTTATGTGTTCGAAAATCCAACACGTAAATTTGTAACAATAAAATTATCACCGTTGCTCCACGTTCTGCAACTCCCGATACTGTAAGCTTATAAGAAGAAACATAAAACTTATAAAACATATGTCTTTAATAAATAAGTACAGTCATTGAAGTTGTGCATCGGGCTACGTGGGCATGACCACACATAGGCTAAAATTAAGAGTCGTTGAGCACGCAGGAGTAAGCATTAGAACTGGTTTCCAATTAACTAATCTACTACACTCAGCTGTGTGGGACCGTGCAGAGTCTTGGGATATCATACCAGGATCTAGTCAGCTTACAATAGTTAGATGTGCATCTAACGTCCTTGATCTTAAAATTTTTAAAATCATTTTTTAAAATTGAAACCTTTTCTTTACAATCGGTCGAGTTCTTATCTACTCGCTGTTCTTGAAGCGTGACCATTTTTAGTGTTAATCCGTCTTTCAATTTTTTTCTTTTAAAAAAATTTGTTTGCGAAGAAATAAGGTCCTGCTTTATTTAATGTTTCTCTTATCCCAGATTTTTTTTCGATCTATCTTTTGAGCTGATGATTTGTGCAGACCCAAAATGTGCAGAATATAATATCTTTTTTATTCGACTCTTCTCGCCCTCTTATTTATTATACTGTTAGAGAGTGTTTTAGAGGTATCCCTCTGAACATGTCATTCTCAATTTTTCATGTAACTTTTCCCACATATCTTATCGACAAGCTACTTATACTACCAGAGGCTTGTGGGGTTGTCATAAATTGCTCGCTACAGAATGAATAGCGCTGCGTAAAATTTCGATTATAGTAATGAACATCACTTTAATTTTACGAATCTTGGTTCAAGCCATTCCCTAAAAATCACAAGTGTACACTGCTAAACTTTTAAAGTTATGCAGCTTAATTCTAATGAGATAGGTTGCTGAGAAATCAGAATCATATACTTGAAGTGCTTTTAGGCCAGCCTTAATGTAGTAATGATAAAATTCGCTTCTTTGAATGCTCTATTGATCAATTTTAACACCTCGTGGCATGTCTGTATATGTGTGTATGTATGAATCTATGTAGATACGGAACATATCATCGCTTGAATGTCTGTTCTAAGTATTTATAGCAAAAAGTAAATCAGTGACCCACCAAAAGTGCTCTGTGTTTGCAGCACATTTTGCATAAGCCTCATTAAGCGCCGCAGCAGATCAGGTAACGGGAGGCCGCTCTCTGGACACCAGCTCCGGTCGCGCCTGTGTGGCGGACCTGCGTCGCGATCCAGGCTGCCTCAATGCCAGAACTCGCAGCGTCATGCCCTAAGTCTCCGAACGCTTACAGGGCATCGGGCCCTCAACGATTCGAGATCGTGCAATGAAAACTTTAACCACAGCGTACGAACCAGTACACGAACGGTTGCTCGGATGATGACTTGAAGTCAGGGTAGCATACGATGGCTGGGATATGAGCTTTTCGATCCCTTGAGATGAGACAACCTTTCTCATGTGCCCTGGACAATAACTGTAAAATCCTTAGCTGTTCCTGGACAAGCTCCAGCCTCCCTTGCCCGTCATGTTGTGAAGCATTTACTTGTTTTATGCCTTTTGCTCCCTATATTCCTGTCCGGCGGCGTCGCGCTCTAATATTTTAGGATATGTGCTCGTGAGCCTCTTTGAAAAACACTCCTTCATGTCTTGGAGCCTCTGGTTGAAATTTACTGTACATCATTGCAAAGATTTCTTGAATCCTGTTGATCTTAAAGTTTTCTTGAGACATCAAGAACTTTTAATTATTACCCTAACATAACAAGTCTTATTGCCTCTATAAATACTCCTTTCATTATCAGTATAAGTAATTCATAGACATACTTCATGATCCCAATAATAAATGGAGGATTTAAAATATCTTAGCGCATAAAGTGCGTGTTATCGTTGTTATACCCTTGTTACAAAAATTGTGAGGTCTTTAATCACAATTTAATTGTTGGTGAGTACTTGCATGATAAATATTTCACATTGAAGATAAAGATGTAAAAAGTCTGATTATTATTTTCGTCACTGCAATTTTTTTAAGAATACAAAGGCATTATTTCAGACATAGGTACTGTGAAAGTGAAGCGTATTGTTTTCATTTGTAGATTCTATTTTTTAATTCGAGTTCTCGCAATCTTTTGCAACAACCGATATTGTGACCCAGTGTGTCTGACGTATTTTTGTAACGTAGTATTGTGGTTGTGGGGATGTTTCTGCAGCCATGTCGTCACATTAACAACAGTCCTCCGGCCTGAGCGTCAACATGCCTGAGCCAGTAACGGAGACTAAATTTGAATCCAAGTTCCTATAAATTTGCACTCTTCGTAAATATACTTTTATCGAAAAATATGTCCCAGGTTTTCCTCTTTCCCTACGTTTTGCAGCTTCACCGTGTAACTTATTCCGTTATTACTGAATTTAAGAGAAAATGACAGGTTTTTTTATCTTTTACTGCTCATTAACCCTCATTAACGGCTATTAATCCTGAATGATTTATTCCTTAAGAACGGAATTAACTTCCTTTCATTAGTTTGATTAAATTATACACATCAACCGGTAATTTTTTTTTATATAGCAAATATGTTTCCGGAGAATTTTCGAATGCTCTACTATCCAAGTATACATGATCTTCCAAAGGACTAAGGTTTAATTTCTTAATAATACCTCGTATGAGGATTCAGTCATGTTCTTTTACCTAATTTGACTTGATTCTGAGGAAATTTGAGGGTTTTCAGTCTTTTCCACTTCAATTCCCATATTGGTAGTCTCGTACATTCCAATCTTTCTCTGCCGAATTTTTGGCACTCTTTGTCTGTGCTATTATTTTTCACGAGCGAAATTTCTGAGCCAAAATCGTGTGCTAATTTTTGGCCCGGCATTCCTTGGAGTCTTTCCCCGACACCGTCCCCTTCGCTACCCTTTCCTCCTGCTGGGGAGGACCTCACATGGCCTGACCTTACCCGACTCTCTGCCTCCTCAGCCACAGAAATTCCTGCCCATTCAACTATGCAAATGCACATCGCAGCGAGACCACCTTTGACTTCATTAAGCGACACTTCATCTGAAAGTAAAATCAGACGTCCTCTCGCTCTGCCTTCCAGGTCATCCCAGTCGAAAAAAATGCTTTAGGCCCGAATTTTTCAGAAGATTTTGCGCTGTTGAAGGTTTCAACAGTGTGCAATCGCAGTGAAATGGAGTGGCATTATGTATTGCTTTCCTGTACATTAATCAGAATCTGTTGGTTTGATGCATGCTGATGTAAATAACGCTTGGCGTTGCTTATATAGAGTACTGAAATCGGAAAAAAACCTGTCTGTGAAAAAGTGTACGGTTTTTTCCTCTTGTTGGAAAGTTTTCTCTGTCCACGTTGCATGAGGAGTTGACATTTTACCTCAGTGCCATTACACGTTCATTCGTCCGGCATGGTTATTTTCTTTAGTTGCTGTGCACAATTTGTTTTTGCCCGTTTAGAATTCATCTTTCGCTTTTTTTTCTCTGTCAATGGAGGCTCATATGTACATGAGTGCACCAGACGAGTGTCTCAAAGACTATTCCAGTAGACTTTCTTCTTTTATTCTGTTGTTTTTGTACTTCAGTTTACCTTAGATGATTCTTATCGTACGAGTTTATACAGTGTAGTCGTGTCAAACCTTATATTCAGCTTGTCCGTCTATTGTTCTTTGATGATTACTTGTATCGGAGCACGTATCAACCTATTTTATGACGGCACTTAAGAATTATTTTAAAATACTTGAATGACAAACATATTAAACAAAAAATCTTCCTAGTGCTAATCTTCCTAGTTCAAGTCTGGTGATGAAAACTTTCAGAATTCTTTAGCGAAGCATAGAGTCTAATCTCCTGCGAAAATACTACAATACGGAGCCCTTGCGTAGAACTAAATGGTTTACCTATTTCTTTATCATAATATTGAGGGTCTCATTTTCTGTGGTGTATCATTTTCCATGTTAATGTTCTGCCTTGAATAAAATGAATTGAATTTTTCATCATGATGTCAACGAAAATTTTCTAAATACGAGTACTTGCTTACAGTCTACCGGATCGCCGTGATACCGTGTAATTTGATTTTCAATCCATCTAATTATGATTTGAATTTTCACTTGAACATATTTTTATTCGAAACCACTACCACGGGAACTACCAATTTTTGAATTCCGTAGAATATAAAAATCTATTCTTATGAACTACTAATATGGCTTCACGTAACTCTTGAAATAATTGAGAATGCCCACAAATGAATTGAAGGATGTATTAGACAATATCTGATATGAGTGGTTGTAGCCATGCTATGTGAGCGGTGTGAACCCCAACGCAGGGTGCAGCTTTTTGACCCTGATGTTTAGTGAGGTGTTTGAATTGCGCCTAGAATGAGTGCCGTACAGATATGTGTTGTTTCAGCTGGAAGTATTGAAACACATCCACTGCCTGGAAGCTTCACTAAAGTTGGGAAGAAGTGTTAGTAGTTGGGACCTCGCAATGGTGACCAAAGCCTGATGAATGGCAGAGGTTGGGCACTAACAAAGTAGCAGTGCCCCCACGACTGCGTGACCGAGTGGTAGGAGCACCTAATGACAGAACAAGTCACGGAGGTAAAGCAGCAAGTCTCCCTCCCTGCACACGCCCTTGACACTTCGCCTGGCCAGTATTTCACACTCCACCCGCCCTTCAACTGGAGCGAATAACATCGCTCCAGTTTTCTCGGTGCAGTTCAGACGCTGTACGCAGCTGTAGAGATCGTTAATAATCCGCACCAGAAAGCCAAAGAGTGTAGCTGGACGCTGGCCATCTGGTCCTCCTCTGCAGCTGCTTGCTATTGTGTGGCCTGCTCTAAGTTGAACAAAGTGCAAATCTTGCTGCTATGGACGTCTTGGCTTCTGCTCTTCCATAGAAATCATGTGATCTTTGTTGTTCCACATGCATAGTGTTTCCTGTACAGCATGCATGTTTTATACTTCTGCTGCTTTATGCTTGGATGGTCCTTACTCGGCTGAACTGAAATATGTCTCCCATTTGTTACGAATCCATTCATGTGGCTCGTCGTAGGGCCTTCTGCTTGCCTCAGCTTACATGGACTGGATTATTCATTCGTGTCTCCTTTATATCCTGCCCCCAGATGCCCTTTTGCCCGTTTACATAATGTACGTGTTTAGGAGCGAAATGAATCTTACAACTTGTTCATTGTGAGCATTGTGAACATGCTCTGTGCTGTGCATTATTTACTCTTGTACCTCTCAGCATCTTGCATGAACCCTACAGCTGCACAATGTGCTATCAATAAAGTATGTAATTTTCATTTTTCATAATGCTCATAATTACCATGCAATAATTCTACGGGCACTGTTTAGAAATTATTTCAAATCAACATTACTCTTTTAGTCGACATTGCTTCGATACCTTAAACAGCGCAACTGTGTCCTATAGGTGGGCACCAGAACTGCTGCCTGAAGGTGAACACTGTACCCCTTCAATTTACAGAATAATGCTAAACTTCACTGAGTTTAAGGGCTGTCTTTCATCTAATAAATCTCTTTTATAATATATTGTCTGGAATATTCAGTTGTTGGAAAATGCGTTCGTGGGTTAAAAGAACGTTTTCTTGCTGAAGAATATTTCTAGAAACTTGATAGCGCCACTCATCGATGGAGTACGAAAGCCGCACAGGTGTGACGCGACCCCTAATTTGAATTGAAAAACTTTTTGCTAATAGTTTCACTACTTTTGAAGTCTGGACTGGAGCTGAGTTAATTTCTTTCAAAGAGCCTTAATTTAAAATTTGAATGAGGATTCTAAGATTCTCTAAAATAATTTTTTCTCTATCAAGTATTCTAAAGTTTTTTGCTTTAAATGGTGTAGGACAATGTAAGAATAAACTATTTTTGTCTATAAAAATTTTCATTTTTTTGGTGAAAGTACACACTAAATGTTTTTAGAGTTTAAAGTTAACTTTCGAGGATTTGATTTAATGGAGGATATTTATGATGAATCTTCCAGTAGCTGTCAATTCAAAATTTACGTGCTGTATGTAGGTAGGAGAAAATGACATTACGGGGTGAAAAAAATATTTCACAGAATTTTTTAGGATTTTTGACTTGTAACGATTATAAGTTACAGGCTGGCTCCTTTTTCGTTGAGAACAAATTGCATATCACGGTGCAGGTTTTCATGATGTACTATGTTGTCCCTGCGAGTACGTGCTTTGAGATGGCTTACCGTATTTGGTCCAGGATCGACGCCTGTCTCTGTAAGAGCCGTCTGACTATTTTTAATGTAAAGCTTATCATTTAGGTATCGCGAAGGACACAGGGAAATGCGTTAATAAAGGTAACATTAATATCTACAGAATACTGGGCATAAAAAAATCTCCTTAAAATGGAATTTTAAAATTTATGTCCATTCTTTGACCAAGCTTTATTTACTTCCTCCCCTTCACTCCTCAAGTATTTACTAATGAACTCGTTTTCCCTAGTGTATGTTTCTACATTTTATTTTAGTAAAATATCCATAGAAGTTTCTTTTTCATGGCTTTTAGATTTCTACACATTTATTATTTACCCTCAACTTACATCAATAAAACACCACGCATACACCAATAAAACATTTTTGCATAAACGAGTATAAGTGTGCCATAAAAAGAAGTTCGAGAGCCGCTGGTGCAGGATATGCATGCTATTCAAAGAGTCCTAATTAATGAGTCAACATGGGCGACATGGGCAGTCGTGCTCCCAGTTAGCGCCTGCACAGACGAGGTACGAAACTGCACCCTTACTTTCTAGTCTGACCACTCACCACTGTCACGGCCCTACATCTGTATCTCTCGTGCCCGTATCTTATTTCTGCTCTCACGTCATACTCAAGGGCTTTATCTCTACTAAACATTAGTGCCCTAACTTTATATATTGTGTTTGTGAGCGTGCGACCAATTATTTACGCAATAAAGATAATAGATCGAAAGACATTCACGAGTACAGGTTCTCAAGTACAGGTTCTTGGGCAGGTTTTCTTGATCAGCGAAATATGTAAAATCAGGCGTAAACAGTAACTGTGGTACGGAAGATTACACTAATTCACATGAGATTTATCGTCATTTTTCATGGCATGGGGAAGCTAGTTTTCTTTACAGCACCAAAATGCACATCAGGTACTCTGTTTTTATCCCGAACGATGTCTCGCGTCTTGAGAAGGAATTGCTTGAGAGACTTGCACATATTATCCCTTTTCTCTCATACACACTTAACAATAATAGTTAACATTTAGCAAACCACCACTTTTTTGCATTCCACTTGATATATATTCCACGGTCAGGCATTTTTTTAACTAAAATTTCAGTGTGTAAAATTTACGAAATGCCCTGGAAATATTTCTGTCGTCTATGAAATATTTCGGTGGCAAGATACATCTATAGGTCAAAAATGTGAACAAAATCATTGTATATGTAGTATGAGAAAATTAAAAAGAAATGATCAACACCGCTGGCAAATATCACTAGAGCATTGCTTATTAATTGCATTATTAATATCAAAGAATGAGAACTGTCTGCTCTATTGTGAGTACCTAGATTTCTGTTTGACAGTACAAATGATTATAAATACTAAAGAGATCCGAAAGCGCTGAATCCAGAATTAGGTCAATCTTGCAATCGCTGCCAGGCGCAAGACCATGGCACCTCTCAACATGAACCTAAAATCTCCAAGCGATTAGAGGGTGTTGGGGGCAGGCAGGGAACCGCAACACGGAGGCCCTGAGGCGAAACCATGATTCGCGCCGTACATTCTGTATCGCGCGTTACTTGTTTGGGCTTGATAATTTTTTTCGGGCTGCTGGAGTGGACTGGCGTTCATTGTGACAATTAAATGGTTGGGTAGAACTTTTTCTACAATTTAAAAGAGTAAATTCTTATGAACGCGTTAAGAATTTGCTTTCATGTGTCCAAACTGTTGTGCATGCTTGGTCAGCTTTGGCTCCTGGAGCGTGTCACGAGAGAACAACTCTGTTTGTCAGCACAGATCGAGCCGTCCTGGCTTCTGTAAAATCTAAAGTTCTGTTTGGAAGAATCTTCAACCAAGCCGAACGCAAACGCTCGATACTCGCTTACTTAATTTTTTGTCGCATTTCTTAGTTGTGCATCCAGTTTGGCAGGTTGCAGATGCATTAACTGTTGTTGAAGGCTTACAATGCCACTCTTGAATGAATTTCTGCCACTCATATTCTTGGTCATCGATTTTTGCTCCTCTACTTCCAGCAACTTCTGCAACGAACGCGGTCAGATCGCTGCTTTCTATTCAATGTTAATGCTGTGAATACGAGCTTTGAAAGTCCTTCGTAAATATTCCTGGGCAATAGTTCTGAAGTCATGAATATTTGTTATGGTTAAAAGCGCTGTTAAATCTTTTGTCTCTTTTCATCCTGATCAGTGCGGCTTAGGACAAAGAAACTTTTGTTACAAGCGTCGTTTATCACACAACGGAGTTTCAATATCCTTTTCCTCATTCTCTTGATGTTTGCTCAGCAGATCTAGAGAAGAACAAAGAAACTGACTATCGCCGCTCTGCTCAATACCCGCATTAGTTCTAGTCATTGTTTTCAGATAGGAGCCTTTTATGTTAGATCCAAACTTTCGAGTTCGTTGTATGGATAGATTTTCAGACTAAAAATTCACTTTTTTACAGTGTCCTCGATACTTTTGTCAGTCGTGCTCTTTGACCGATTTAACATATTTTAACGATATTTTTCCTTTGTTGATCTTGAACTATTGCTGGTGAGCGCTTTGTTCAGGTTGCGCAATGCACACCATGTCACAACAAAGTGACCATCCGTTTTGAGATTGTAAACTGAAGGTTTGTCGCCTTGAGTTCTGAACATATTTTCATGCATGGAAGGATAACAGCGCTCCTACTGTATATGTTGTTTAAATAGCTATGTTTTCTTAAGAGTTCCCTAATTACCCGCAAAAATCTCATGAAAACATTTGAACACCAATCGCTATGAAGAACGTGAATTGAATAATTACTGAAGTGTTAGCCACACGGGTTAATGAACTGACGAAGTAGGCGGGGAACCCAGCTTTATATTTGCGCAAACATGACTTTTGAATTTTACGTTCGCGCATTTGAAGATATGTTGTGCTTGTTGTGCAGTGTGTGACTTGCATTTGTCTCTCGCGCAGCCGAGTGTGTACTCAGACGGGTCGAGGTTTACAGAGGTTGACAACAGCCCGATATACAAGCTGGAGATCCCCAGGTGTCGGGTCGAGGATACCGGCGCCTACAGCATTCTGGCCAAGAATGAACATGGCGAGACCCGAGCTGTCATCTCTCTTCAAGTCTATACCAAAGGTAAGGTCCGGCATTTTTAGAACATCCCGAGCTAACGTAAGTATAAGTTTTATTAATACATATTTTTGTGGAGTCCGTAAAATATGTAACACCTTCTTTGCTTGATGTGTAACACGGTCACTGTCAATTACACGGACCGTTTGAATGATCCTCCTCCACCTGGGCAGTAACCGTTAACAGGAATAACCGAAATCACAATTACAATTTAGGCGATACATCAGAGTTACAAAAATGACAATGCGTGTGCTATGATTCATGACTCGCGACGTAGTTAGCTCTCGCCGTCTGGCCGCTCACCAATGCGACCGAATTGGTCCTCGCTACGTAAGTGTACGCGCTGAGTTACTACTTTGAAGTTGGCTCATCGACGTAAATATAAATGTATTCGTGACTCGAGGAACATTTCGAAGGTGAGTATTTTCTGCTCGCTACGTCTAGCATCACTGCTATTTCTTAGAGAAAAATGAGAACTTGTTGACGAGTTTTGCTAAAGTTCACAAACTATAAGGTGCAGATACATTTATTTCTACCGATCTGAATTTCTCGCTGTGGTTATTGCTTTCAGGGAACCTTAATAGCCACACCAAATTCTTCTCGATCAATTTCCAGTCAGACATACTCCATAACATCTCGACTAGCCTAAAGACACATATTTTTCGGGGTGAACTTAATTTCATGGATTTTGTACATTAATGAGTCTGTGTAGGTCTAATTATTAAATCATTCTTTGCTCAATGCTAGCCCGAAAATTTAAAGACGAATTCAAATTTCTGTTTCGAAAAGTTTTTAAAGTTGTGTGGTGATATAAGAGATTAAAATATGAGAATTGTTCATGAATTCAGGTTAAATGATTATAGCGCTCCCAAGATATGAAACGAGGAATACATGATTTCAGTAAATGTTTGCTTAACGAAAATAGAAAGTAAAGAGTTAGGCTCCTCAAATGCCCAACCCACTTACGAAGTCTAATCAGATGTCCGACCTCGAGCTTATCTTCGAACAACAGCGCTTGCTTGATAAACGTACGCTGGAGGGCCCTTAGTTGCCTGCCGCGGTCGTCCTGCACCGTTTAAGAAGTCCATCATGCATCCTGGTGCTCTCCGCTACAATATTCTTTAAGGCATTGTCTACCTTGTTCTTCGAGCTGATTGCCAGAGCTCGAGATAAAGATGCGCCTAGGCTTCAGAGAGTCGCCTTACGCATCAAATCATTTTACTACAAGGTGCTAGGCTTTCAACTATGTAACATGAACTTACTACTCGCTCTTAGTTTTTGCGCCCGTCTTTTGCGAATTAAAGAGCCTCTCTGATCGAGTTGCACTGTCTAGCTGCAGTTGCAATCCAGCCGCAAACACTCATTTCTGATTTATTCAAGGTTGTAAAGTTAGATTATCACCTGATGTTGAAAATGCATTAGCGTCGTGCACTGCGGTCTCAGAGGGTATAAAGAGCTTCTGCTGAAATATCTCGCCATCGCTGTGGGACCCTTGTTCTGAGCCCGCATTCGTTTTGATCCGATAACAACACGTCTTGGAAGGAGGTTGAGATGGAGTTATGAATCTTAGATGTGTATGGGATGGTTTAGTTGGCGTTGCTTTGTTGGCCTCCACATACCCACCACGGGATAAGAACGTAGGAAAAAATTGAGTTTTGAAGTTCTTTAAGTTTTGTAGGTGACGCAAAGTTAATTTAGATTTATACCATGACTTGCTGACTTGCTTGCTGTGAATATCTTGAATATCTTGAAAATGCTTGGGCCTTTATGCCCGGGCCACATTGGGGTGCCGCCGGTTATATTGTGAGTGTGGAACGATAAGACGTCATTTTAATGAAAATCATTTTCTCAGCAGGAAAAAAAAGACAAATATAAAAATCAAATAAATCAAATTTTCCTGGAAGAGTTATCCATGTGATTCAAATGAAATTCAGACTATAAGCTGATTGATTTTTAAATGTTGAGGTGAGAAAATGAAATGGAATAGAAAATGATAATTTTCAGAATGCAGTTGATATCCATACTGTTTTTAGGCTCATTTTTTCTTCGAATATATCAAAGCCAGTTTTTTTCTGCATCAACTTTATTGATAGTTTTAAACAAAGACACCATATAAAATATACTTGATAAGCCAATTTTTGATGATCTTACATTGTTTATAATTTGCTTTATAAAATTTCAAGAATTCAGGAAAAAAGTGGTGTAACGAGGTTGACTGTGTTAATTTGACTGGAGTAAAAATAATTTTATAGAACATCGATAATTATTCATAATCAATAGTTTCAAGTGAGCGGAATTAAAATTTGTTTCACATGTGAAGAATGTTGAAAATTTTTAATACATCAATCTCAAATAAACCTTTAATTTTACGCGAAAAATGCATTTATATCTGTACATAAATTACCATTATACTATGGGTAATTTCTCATTATTAATGTAGTCTTAATTAAATTATTCGAAAATTTCCTTACTTGTTCAAGTGCATAATAACTATTAACGAGGAACTCTTTAAAAAACTTATCTTGTGAACAACACTTAGACGGTGCTCTCCATTTAGGCTGATTTAATAGTAAAACTCATCATGTCAGGGAGTGCCTTAGGTTACGTCAAATAAGGCGTTGAAAGCATTAAAGGGCACTGGAATTATTAGTAGTGCTTCAGTGTCAAGAGGCTTTGTGATTATTTTTTCTCCCGCAGCACAAAGCAGAGTGATCTCACTCGCATTAATGAAGGGTCAGACGTGCGACTTTAATGGGTATATTTATTTTCCTCTAGGTTACGAACTTTATTAAAGGTCAGCAAACGAGAAAAATGTCCAATTAATATTTCAAAACTACCCAAATTCTTGAAAGAGTTTTAACGTCTTCTACGTTTGTGAATGATACAGACAAAATTATATGGCGGATAAAACGAACGAGAAACGCATACCTCATTCTTTATTCGATCACGTTCCTGGCTGATGACAATAGGCAGGAACTCCAGTATTCTCGCTCCCTCTCAACGCCTTAAATTGCATTCAATAACTCTAATATTGTGGCATAGCCCCGATTGTAAGAAGCGTTATATGAATTTTAGCCAGTAAACCGATCTCAATCGAGATTTTGTGAGATCTAAAGTGAAAAAAAATCGTGTTTATGTATGTGAAAGTTATTTTTCATTCTTAATTAATAAAATTGGCTAATACAAGTAAGATTAATCACAACTATTTTACGCAACCTCTGCTGCAGCACCGGCAGCGAGCCTGGTGCAACATGATAGAATTGGGTGGCCGCGAACGAAGGGTCAGGCCTACTGATTTTCTGACGAGATTCGGCGTGCCATGAGTGTGCGCCGATAGGCTCAGGCTCATAACACTAATGTCTCCACGGAGTCCTCCATACGGAAATTGGTGGAAGTAATGGTTGAACAATCTACAAATTGACTTTATTACTAATGAATCAAAGTTGACGAGATTTTGACTGAATGAAGCTAATTAATCTAAAAGTAAGTGCATAAATGAAATTTTTATTTAGGATTTCTTTTCGAAAAGTAATTACATAATCATAGGATTTTAGGGTTAATTTTTCAGGGAAATAAAGTAATATACCCTATAAAAATTGCGATTAACTAAATTGCTTAATATTTGCATGTGTTCCCTTTAGATTGTAGTATACCTACACAGCGGTAATTCATACAATTATTTAGATTTGTAAGCATTTCTATGGGTATTGAATCCCAGCGATCCTTAACTGTGAACAGCAAGGTGTCTTTGTTTTCGAATCAACTACCATTGATGTAAACTAGTCTTACTAACATACCCCAGCAATTCTCGATGAGGTTCAGGTCAAGGGACTGCGGAGGCCAACTCACAGGAGTAATATCGTAGTCTTCGAGCCGATTGGTTGTCAGTTTTGCAGTGTGAATTGCAGCGTTGTCTTGCTGGAACACTGCGTCATTCTGGTAATGATTGGCCAAGGATAGGAATAGACTTCTCTCAATAGACCTCTGTGTAATATATCTCAATTCGTTCTGCTTTCTTTCCATTTCCACTAAACTCGCCTTACCCCAGAAATGCTCCCCTCATCGGAGAACCTCCTTCGAAACGCCACTCGCTGAAGACTTGTTCCTCCTTTTTTTAATAGTGCCAAAAAAACTAAAAACCATTATTTCCGTCGAAATTAAACATTTTTATTTGAAAAAAATATTATTAACTGATATTTGTATTCCACTATTCTTCTGCATTTGATCCCTCATCCACTCATCTTGGCTTTGCTTGAGTAACTTCATCAGTGCTTGTGCTGTCTTTCTCCCTTTATATACATATTTTTCTGACGAACTAGACATTTTTCGCACAATCTTGGGTGTTATGTTTAAATCTAAGGACGTTTGAAGGCTTCTGGAGCTTTTCTCAGCTTCAGGTAGCAGCCATTGACGGATGGTCGGGGTTAGTTTTGGTAGACGTTCAGTCTATTTCTTGGGCCCACACAACTTTGGATTTTGCAAATAGTTGCATATAACTTTTCTAGGCCTTTTAATCTTCCTGGAAATTGCCAAATAAGAACATCCTCTGCTACTTAAGCTTTTATTTTACCTTTTTCTTTTTTTGTTAGCTCTCTCTTTCCTGTCCTAATTACATTAATATGTTTGAATTTTAGGCGGCTCAAGTACAACTCAGCACAGCACTAGTGTCTGTCTTGTTCTGATTTATTATTTCAGTGTCGCAGGTGTAGTAGTACAAGAATATGAAATTTTTGAGGTGTATGCTATCTTTAATTCCTTAAAAATGTACCCCAAAGTACTATGTTTTTGTAATTACTCCTTGAACAGAAAACCTACGTAAAAAATTTTTTATGCACCGGCTTCTAATTTTTTTTAGCTTTCTTGAGCCATTATCATACACTTTGAATCATTTTTAGTAAAGTCATGTGTTAATTAATTGGATGTTCTGTAATAATTCCCGCCACTTTATATTGTACTTATTTTATGCGCCGTTTTCTTTTATGCTCACAACTTTTAGATCCAGGCTCTCGAAATACGGGCTTTTGAGCCAGGAGCTCATACTTCGAATACTTTGAATTAGTGATTTTGAACACGAATCAAATCGTGTATAAAAATTATATGTAACATTACCTATAGGCAAAATGGTAGGAAGCCGGCAGCGAGGTGACTGTTAAGCTCCTCCTGCTGTACGACGTTGCATTCACAGTAGTGAATTCAGGCCACGCTCAGCAAGTGGGCGTAAAATGCGTATGGCGTCTTGCGCCCCACAGAGGAGGTTCAATTTCTTCTGCATCTGAGTATGATTATTTCACCATAATCGGCAACTCAGTAATTCTCCAAATGTTTGGGAAAAAATATTTTGTGTGTTGTGCACGGTATGCGCACGATGCGCATTAACGAAGTTTGTGGCAGAAATTGTAACGTCGATATTGACTTTAAGTCATCGCACAAACGGGGATTATAGCATCCTCACTGTGCGCACCGTAATCGGCCCATTCGTTTTCACTTTACATAATTACTTCTATACAATTTCATTGAAATTCAAGTTCAGACTTGAAAAAAAATTTAACCTGGATCCAACTTTGATCTTCCAAGTAATATAATCCTCCCCCTGCTTTCCTCGCAAGCCCTCTTACTTTCGTTGGAAACCAAGAAGCGTTTAAATAGTGAAGAATTTACGTCTGCAGTCACTGGCCGAGAAATTTGTATGAGGAATCTGAGACCAGCTCGGCTCGCTTCGCTCCAGTGCCCCCCTAACTCCAGCGCCCTCACCAGCTTTTGTTCTTTGTCTGTACGGCGTCCAGGGTCGTCTCGCCTGGCACTATCAAATTAGGTTCACATAACTCGGTGTCCCCTAAATGCTGTGCTGATGAAATCATGCATGACTGTTCGTGACTACGTTCCTAAATATTAGGATATCAGACTTACAATCGCCGAACTTGGAGAATTTTGCAGTTCCCGATGTTGTCCGAGGTTAGTGCCTCAAAACTGTTATTAAAGTTTACGAAGCCAAAGCGAAATATTCGTCGCTTATCATTAACGTGGACATCTCAAGCATCACACGGAACCCGCTGAGAGGTGTCATTCCAAAACCAATTTGAGCGTTGATTGAGACTCTTGAGCGGTAACTCTCAGCCTTTGCATTTTCGACTCCACTCAAGTGACCTTACGCTTGCAACAACTGAAGATGGATCGCAGTGGTTTTTTAAACCGAAATCTTGAAATAATTCACAGCGGGACTAAGAGCTGCCCGTCAGTCCAGGTGACGTGCGCACTACCTGTCCAAGATACAGCATAGCATTAGCCTCTGCGCAGGGGTGGTGAGCGCGACAGGATATTATCGCTAACATAAAAATTGGACCAAATGTAAAGTGATCGAATACTGATCTTAAGCCTCACCTGGAATACGGCCAGTTATATGTACGAACTCCTTGAATTTTTCTTGAAGATTCTAAAAAATATCGTTATTCTTTTTTACTTTAAATAAGTCATATTTCTTGGGAATAAGATCTCATCTTTTTGGTTTTCTCTTTAGATAATCAAATTACTCTCTTAAAGTGTGAAAAATGGTTTGAAACGGTGGTTTCTTATACAACTGAGAGAATGTATGCACTTAAATGCAATGCACATTAATGTAGAGACAGCGAAAGAACTCACCTTATGTTTTTGTGTAAACTCATTATTGCATTGAACCAAACTGAGCGAAAAAGCTTGGAAAAAACTATGAATGTGTCGATTCCAGCGTGAACGTTGATAATAACTTTTCAATATTGCTATTACAATGAGTTTCATCAATCTATTTAGATTACATGAGGTTGCGAAATTTTTTCAACATGAAGTATAGCAGTTTTGGGCGCGTATGACGAACGGTTTGTAAAATAAGCATTACGAGCACTGAACAGCAGGACTGCATTTTGCCAGGCTAGAATTACAGTGGGAGGGAGGGAACAACCTGACCTACCTTCTCTCCCCCCTCCCTCCCCATTCTGTCACGGGTCACCTGTTCCAGCCGCCCTACCTGCAGCCCCACTTACCCTGCGGCACCTATGATCACCTGACAAGCTCTCCAGCTCTGCGAGTTCACTGCTAATTTTACCCATGGCGATGATGAGCGCGAAGACTCGGGCTCTTGGTAGCCAAGTGACCGGTGGTGCAGCGCTCTCTAGGGCCTCTGCATGCTTGTCCTTTGAGGAAACCTGACGCGTCTACAATAGTGGCGCACGAGGGGGCTAAAAGTAGGTGACGCAGGCTCGGGCACTTGATGATTCTCCTTGATTGAATCTGGGTTCTGGTTTTCATTGGTGATTTCTAAATGTTCTCACATCTGCACGTGCAATTTTTACCGTCTGGTTGTTTTTAGTGAACAAAACGAAAAAAATTTTCTCATTCATATTTGTTGAATATTCTTTTCTTGGCTACTATCTTGTAAAATTCCCTTTTGGTGACTGCTCTGCCATGAAATTTAATATTTATGCTTTAACTTTTGCATATAAGTTGCAAAGCCTTTCATTCACGTTAACCTTATTTGCAAGTTTTCATTTGAAATCTAATTATGTTCTATACGGAAATATTTCCAGAAGTCATAAAATTGTTTGCGCAGGCTAGAAGAAATTCAGTAGATGGCAGTGGAGGAAAGAAGAGAGCACGAAAAGACCGAGACCGCGTTTTTTGCTTCCTTTAACGTTTTGGGAGGGCGTCATGGATGGCAGCCCTCGTCCCGTGGGGCCCTGCAACTTGGAGGCGAGCTGCAGCTGCACTTGTGGGCAGTAGCTACTGTAGCGGCTGCAGCTGCACTTGTGGGCAGTAGCTACTGTAGCGGTTGCAGCTGCACTTGTGGGCAGTAGCTACTGTAGCGGCTGCAGCTGCACTTGTGTGCAGTAGCTACTGCAGCGGCTGCAGCTGCACTTGTATGCAGTAGCTACTGCAGCGGCTGCAGCTGCACTTGTGTGCAGTAGCTACTACAGCGGCTACAGCTGCGCTTGTGTGCAGTGGCTACTGTAGCGACTGTAGATATATCTGTGCAGTTACTTATGCTACGGCTGCAACTGATATAGTTAGGCTACAGCTCCCACGGCTTATAACTGCTATTGTACGGTTTACGGCATCAGTTAATAAGGCTGTGACTGCCACTATACGGCCTGCAGCGGCTGTTGTAGAGGCTGCTGCCACTTTGCAGCCTGCAGTTGCTGTTATCGAAGCTGCTTCTGCTGCTGTACGGCCTAATGCTGATGTTGTTAAGGCTTCAGCTCTTGCTATTGAGGAAGGTGCTGCACCTGAACCTTTACCTCATGCCTGCAGTAAAGCATCACGCGGGATAGCTTTATCATTTACCCGGAAAAGCATAAACAATGGCATAGTGAGAGCTAAGAGGAAGAGAAAATTTGTTCTATAAAATAGTCATGGGAGCAGAATACTGCTCACGAAAGTGTCCTATACACACTGTATGTCCACCACTCTTCTGTAAAAAATAAAAAGATGAGACGAGCTAATTAACTTTTTCATATAAAACCTTATTTCTCTGAAGCCAGTGAGCGTTCGTGTTAATGTAACTCTGAACATACGCACATCACTCAAGTTTTTCGCTTAGTGATGGGATTCTATTCGCTCCCTCTTGAATAAAGCTTCCTCTCTGCCTAATTGATCCTCTGCTCTACGGGGCTGCAATTACTCTTCATTGTGCGTCATGGCCTCACTTCTGTAGGGATCGAGAGAGCTCCTGCAGCATCCGTGACGCTGCCATTGTTGCCACTGCAGCCACAAATGGCGATCTTATATATTACACTGCCCTTTTTTAGCTGTAGGCCCGCAAAATTTTGTACATGTCCACAATGATGCAAATTTTGATGTTTACTTCAGATTTATCCACTTGTTTGGTCCGCAAGTTTTTCGAAAACTTAAATGTATAAATTGGTGCTTTTATCATGGCGAACGCAACGTTTCAACATCGAAGAGGACATTCTAAAATTATTCAGGCATATTTCTATCGCACTGCTTTTTATTTATCCGATGAGTAATAAATTTTACAAAGAGAAAATTTCACTTTTTCATAACCAGAATAATAAGAACACTACAATATGCTATGCGGTACCGCTTAATTTAAGTAATTACTGTAATCGTAGATTTTTATCTTTGCTGTTTGGTGGAACTATTCGATATGGCCTTCTTTAGCCGTGACTACAACCTGTGGACCTTTCATAAACGAAGACACCGAGGCACGCACTGTTTCCTGATTAATTTCATACCATGCTCGGAGAAGAGTTTGCTTCGCGTATTTTGAATTTTTGTGTGTTTTAGCACAAGCCCTTATTTCGAGGATGGACAATATTGAGTAGCCCATTGGATTCAAATCGAGTGAGGAAGAAAGCCATATTTTTTTGTTAATGAAAGGGGTTAAATTGCTCTTTGCCTCACCCTGGGTCATCCTTTATGTGTGGGAAGGAGCGCCGTCTTGTAAGACTTGCTGTTTTTATAGCGCTGTTAGGTTCCGCCAGGCACTGAATTTTTTACTGTTAAGTAACTGAGTTAATTTTAGCTTCTTCAGGAATAAAATCGAGAGAGATTTTCCCCGTTTCACAAGAAACAGCAATGCCAACTATGACTTTTTGGCAGCATTGACGCTGGTTAATGGCGCTTTTCCCAGATTTGTCACTGCCCGAGGAACTCCTACCAAGCACTCGGTTATTTCTGGGATCCCATTTGTCTTCGATAGTGATCTATTTTTATCACTGACGACAATCTCACCTATGTAGCTGCGTGTCATCTCTAAGCATTTGGATGAGTCTTTGAGTTCTCATCAAACTTTTATGTGTAGTTCAACAAAATCAATTAAACTTAAATCTGTAGGGAAAATATCAGACTTTAGAATGATATAATAGATATTTCTATAAATAATTCTAAGCCTAAAAAACTAAGAAATATTCTGGTTGGGAAACGTATTCCTTGCTTGGTACTGTCAGAGCTACCATCATTTTTTTTATATTTTGAAGTAACGTTGATTCATATACATTTGTAGTATTTTTTCACTCACTTAGACGCATATGCAAAGTTTGAAGCAGGCTGGGCATTTGGATGTGAAAGCGAAAATTAATGAAGTTATAGGTACTGCATACTTCAGCAGGGAAAAAATATGAAGCTTCTGCAGGTGTAACGACTGGATTTGCAGATTAGGGAGCCGACTGTGCGGAGACTTGGAGATGAAGGAGCCGACTGTGTCAAGGCTGACAGATCAGTAAGCTGACTGTATAGAGAATTACAGATTCAATATCTGACTGAATCGAGAATATCAAATGAAAGAGCCGGCTGCGCCGCAACTGGCAGATGAAGGAGCCGACTGTACCGAGATTGGCAGAAGATAGACTTGACCGTTCCGAGACTGGCAGACCATGTATTCGTATTTAGTGCCATCTTGTGGCTACTCTGACGAGCCACAATGCTGACGGGTATCTGAAGAAACCAGCCGCCATTGTAGGATAAATGTCCATACAGAGATAGGGATAGTACTTTCACAACTTCGGTACATGTGACTACAGTGACCCACGTTTTTCCATCACGTTCGCCTACAACACGGGGCAATAATTGTTACTGCATTAGCTCTTCCAAGGCGGAAATTCTTCATAGGCTGATATAGTAGAGACGGCAGTGGTTTGGCTGAGGAAGGGCATCAACAGAGGCATGTGGCACTTGCGAATGTGGCTAGAGACACGAAGAGAAGTGAGAAGTGATGCAAGTACAAAAAGGTACGTAAATTTACAGTGACACATGTCGGCAGTGAGCGATCACCGTCACCAGATACGCCCGAGCTCTGCATGATATGAAACCCTTCACGGGCAGTCGCTTGCAGTCCTATCACATTTCACTCGCAACTACAGCTCTTGAATGTTACTTCATTCGTTACATTTACTCTTGGTGTGAGCGGGCAGTTCTGCTGTTCAATCCTGGTGAATTGCGTAGTTTATTGCTCCATGGGGCCCCTGAGCTTCAATGGTGCCCACCACGGTGCACCGCCGCAGTAATAAAGATCATTAGTACGCTGCACTGGCTGCGATAAAGTAGCCTCATTTCATAGATGCTAACCGACGTGTACAGATAAATATGATACTGATCTGTATGTATTTTTCTCCCTGCAGGATTGAAGGGCGACTTGAAAGGAGGCAGCATCAAAAGAGGGTGCGTATTCATTTTTTTATTTTAGCATATTATGTATTGTGAATTATTGTCAATGAAAACAAATTAGTTTAAATATGACGTATATTTCCGTATAAAGCTCTCATCAGCTAACCTGTTTAAAGACTTTAAGTCCCTAAAACAGCTTAATTTTACCAGAAAGAGTATTTAAGAGTGGCAGCCTGATAGAGATTCGAAGTTGTGGTAGTTACTAATTTTAGGTTTTAAATTACGCACGTTATAAAATAGGTATTTAAATAATAGCATCTCCTGTTGTGATTTTTCTTACATCATTGCATGAGCAGTAGAGGTCGCTGGAATGAATTACTGGGAGTTCTGTCTCAAACTGAAACTTCATGAATCGCTACGTTCCCGAACCATATTAAGGAAGTGCCAAGTTATGTTATTTACCGAATTTTTCTAGTTCATTTTATACACCTTAATCGATAAATTTGGCGTAACATCAAATCAACGCAAAGAAATTTCATCACTGTCGTTGTGTTGAGTCTGCATTGAAATGCGAGGGACTTTTAATGATATCGATTCTGAGCTTCGCCAGAAGTAACTTCAAGCTCTGCCTCTTAGAATATGGAGTACGTTTATTCGAATTCCGACTGCATTCTCTCACGAGTTCTTAAGGTCGAGGTTGTGTAACTTTCATTATTTATCGATACATGCACATGGATTGTACATAATTTTAGCTGCTTTGAATTCAACGTTAATCTTTTGACAAGGCTAAAAATAAGTCACAAAAGCTTACTGATCATTCATGCATATTTATTTTATTTTACGTACCATTTTAGTTTTGTTGCTTCCACACATGACGCTTTTCTCGTTGTAATAAAGGTTGCTTTAAAATGTTCTTAAATTCATACGTTGGCCCCCGAGTAACGCATGCACTCGTGTATTGACACATACATATCTGCATCTATATTTTGATGAAGTCGGAGATGAATGACACTCAAGAGCTCCTCCATTCTGTTTTTTTGGTTCGTGTCGCTCACAAACTTGCCCCGTTTGAGGAGATATTCTTTTTCATAGCGCGCACTGTGATCAATTAATCGGCGTTCGGTCCTCAAAATGACAGAACACCGGAGAGAGGTATTTGATTTTTAAGGTGTTTTAGAAGTTTCCGTTCACCACACATATTTGTGAGGTGAACATCCTCCCATCACATGATTCTGCTTGTGCGACTCGCATGAGCCTTTAACAACCGAATTACTCGTCGTTATAAGCAATCGTAGTGCATTACGAGTACAGTTGTCTTTCAAATAAAACGAGTACTGTTGTCCCAGACACAAATATGTTTCCACAATTTATACAATTTTTTTCACAAGCATTGCATCAGGTTATAGTCATTTCTTTGGAACCCTTAATTATGAAAAAGCGCTAAAACACATCAAGGTACTTCTATGTTGAACAGAGTTCCCCACTTATATCTTTGAGTTTCACTTGTTTCAACGTAGCCCTTGAGTTTTGCTTTCGTCGCCACGCACAACTGCGTGTATAATTGTGGGAAAAGCTATTTCGATTATCGTTATTCCTCTTGTTTTTCCCGCACTTTTCTCGCTATTCCCCACTTCGTCTCCATACAATCATTATTATCCTTCTGCTCCATTTCTTTCAGGTTTTGAATTGTTACTGAAATTCTTTCTTTGTTATTTTTTGTCCTTATTCCAAAGTTCTTTCCTGGTTCTTATGTTATACACACTATAACTCCCCTCTCTCCCCTTGAATGAAAATATAGGATGTACAGTATTCTATCGGATGAGTAATTAGAAATTTCATGCTTGCTGCTAATGGGAAAACAAGTCCTTTATTGGGTACTAATTTTACAGGTAATATTGATTTTAATCTTCAGTTTTAAAATGCTCAAAAATAACCAAATGTCACATACTGTCATATTTGATAAAGTCTATAAATAGATGACATACTAGTGCGATCGAAATGACGTTTAACATCGCACTTTACTCAACAAAAAGTGTATCGTAGAGCCTGGCGTGGGCTGTATCTGTGTCAGATGCATGGATGACAACAAACTTGTGTTGAAATACGTGAACGTGGTCTGCACGTGAACAGTTTACATGGTAAGAGGGCACGCGTGAAGATGCGTATGTATGTGCGAGTGGTGCGAAGGCACGAGAGATATTGAGTGCGTAGAAGTGATGGTGCACGTGAGGAGAGGAGCGTGTGAGAGTACTCGTGGGTCAGGATGCGAGGAAGGCAGGCGTCTATCCTCTCGAAGTCAAGAGCTTCATAAGAGCTCGAAAGCCAAGGACTTGTCTGCTCCCCTTCGAGTTCAATTCATTGCTTTGGCTTCATGATTCTCAACCCCGAGTCAAAGCAGGAATTTTCATGTTCGGCCGGAATAGGTTGATCTGAATTTGGTAGGCAGTTTGTGATGTGATTTCAATGGAACTTCAGTTCACATCCTAATTGGACGATTATTCCTCGTGCCATGACACCCAGGACAGGCGATAACGATACGCGGTATTGTCCCCAGCTAGGTACGAGAGAAAATTTTAGCAGATATGATCCAACGAACATTAACTTCTGCGAGTAAATTTGCATGAAAATTTAATATTTTATTTATTTTTTGTCATACAACACAAATGTTGGAAGAATCCGTAAATTCATTCTTAGCCTTTCAGCTGTGAAATTAAAAATCAACGCACAATCTCGGTGATGCTGCTTTCACTGTTATCAAACATGTATTTCCCCTACCACCTGCCTCTCATTGGTTATGTCGTTGGGTCGAAGTTTCAAAAAACAACCGCTTTACGCCCGAGTGGCCTCCCTACCAACAACGGACCTTGTGGGGCTCGTGCGGGCGCGCTTTGTTTTTCTTGTGCGAATGAAACAGCCTCGTGACTCTCGACCCCTTCATTTTGTCGTCATCATTTGAGCTGATGTTTTTCCCATGTCAATTTCTCTGGACATATGCTCAGGGAATTTGCCTCTTCTTTTAACTAAGAGAAAAAAGTCGTAATACAGCATCTGACGAGCGCCTGTTGTGCTTGCGGCTGTCAGGGCGCAGGTGTTCTGGGAAGTGCTGCGCTGCTCGCTGCTGGGAGTTCATGACTCGTAGGTCGAGAATGTCTTCATGGGTCGGATATTTTTGAGGGGGCTTCATCTTCATGCTCTTTGAATAGGACAATTGTGCTCCTTTACCCATGTGACAGTTGTCAAACTCGTGCTCAAATTACAGTCCCATCACCCAAGGGCAAGCTAACACGCCCGTTTTGTTCAGAATGCATATCAATTGTTACATACATCGTTTCGTAATGCTACACGTAACATAAAATTATTTTAGTTCTTAAAATCAATAGTTTCATGGAAGCTTAATTATGAATATAAATTCCTAATATATTTTAGAAATCGTAACCACAAAATTCTCAGAAAAAGAGCAATTTCATATTGCAGCTGACACCACACTTGTGATCAAAATCAAGAATTGATCAATTTTTTCTGTAAATATATAAATATTTACATATATGTATAGTTAGGAAACGTTCTCATTTTACGATTCGAAAACAGTAACAAGAATAGCTTCCCACAGAACATACCTGTACTACCTTGTATCAACGGTCCATTGACTGCCTCTGTTTAGCTACCCTTTACAGAATCTTAGCCACATTGGTTACAGTAGTTTGGTGAAGGCATAGTTTTAAAGTAGGAATCACAACCTCAGTAATTTGTTGTTCACCTATCTCATCTTGGGTAATCGATGAGCAAGCCAATTTAGCTTTTGTACACTCCTCTCACACTTTCATTTTTTTGTTTCTTGAGTTGCTTCTTATTTCTTTATCGTCATCTTCTTTGTTCTCCTTCTATAAAATGGAATTGAATAGAAAATGGCAACAAGACCGAGTCGAGCGGTCCATTCTTGGGTTCCTACCCCAAGTCCTATGCCATCAGACAGCGCGATTACATGATTAAATCACACCGCACCACACCATCTATACATTATCTCTTCTGCAGACTGAAGCAGAGGACATAATATTTACGCAGACATTTTCTACCTTGTAAACATTTTAAAATTGAACTCTCACGTGACGCTACAAAAGCAGTCCTCCTGCAGAAAGGTTTCTTGCAATACATATATTTTGAAATATAGGGAGTACACCTATAACCATGAATATGACCTTCCAAAAACAATCTCGTTTTTAATTTTTTTTTGTTCCACACTGCAAATAGTGAAGCAAAATGACATTTACTACACAATTAAGCCAACGATAATTACGCAAATACAAGTGATAGAATAAGTTTATCACATACACAACATTTAGATTTATTTGCATAAATTGATAAGTTACGTCACACACGTAAGTATGAAATTGTACGAAGTGAAGTAAGGAAATTAGAATATAAAATAAAATACTGGGTAATTGTAGAATCATTCCTTCAGCTAATCGATACAGAATCCAGTAGAGATTTTTTTCTCTCTGATACGAAGAAAATCAACGTAGTATTTTAAATAAAAGCTGACCAAACAACAATTAAACAAAGACATCGCAGGCGGTCATTGTGTTTTTTAAAATTTCCACTTGGAAGGAGAATAAAGGGAAATTTTTAGACATGCATCGATTTTGAGGCAGAATGATAGCGACAAATGGCGAGTTTTACGACCTGTGCCAGAACATTGACATATATAAAACTCAAATGAAGAGGTCAAGCTTTCTGTATAATCAGTGAATAAATTGTGTGTCAATCTACAGCACCGACGCTTGGAAACAGTACAAGCAGAAGCCTAGCCCTCTAATGCGGCCTGTCTCCAGAATTACCCTAGAAAAGAGATGGTTATGCAGGATGAGTAAAAAACATTGAACTCCTTTTAGTTTCATGTGTTTGATATCATGATGACCTTTAGGGTAATCATGAAATCCCTTTTAAGGCTTCATTGTTTTCTATTCACCCTGTAGGAGAGTAGCCTCTCCCGGGAGAGCAGAAGTATAGGTTTAGGATTTACGGTACAAATGAGGAAACTAAACTTCTGTTCCGTGGGCAAGAGAATGTGCTTTCAAAGTAAGAAATCTCCAATTGCAGAATGTCAATAAAAGAAAGTATCAGAAGAAAAATTATGAATTTTTAGTAGCCGGCTCTAAAGTTTCTACGGCCTGCTGCGAGAATCCGTACAAAAAGTGTGTTTACTAACATATAATGGATAAATTATTGTTTTCTTGAAATTCAATTCAAGTGCCATGTATTGATAATTTTACTAAAATATTTAATAACACTAATACCAAAACATTTAAATACTGTATATATACATCTATTCACAATGAATTCTTAGTAATAAAATCAAAACGTTGATGATTTCATTGCTGCATTTTGAATGAAGCACACTAGGCGCACTCATACATACAGATCCCAAAACCGTATGCACAACTGTCCCCCCAGGGTGATGGAGGCGGTGCCGCGTGTGGTGCGCCCGCTGCAGGACGTGCGCTGCTGCGATGGAGACGCTGTCACGCTCGAGACGCTCTTCGACGCCCCGCCGGCCTGCCTCGTCAGATGGGAGAAACAGGGACACGTACGTGTGGTACCTCGGGTCTTAGCCTACCTGTTTCAGATGGAAGAAGCAGGGTACCTGTAGTCCAATCTTGATCTTGGATACCAGGATTTCAGATGGGAGAAGTAGAGCTTCTCCCATCTGAACCTGCCACCCTCATCTCGCGTCTTCGCCATAGGGATTATGAACCTTAGCTGCAGGGTCTTTGCCTTGGTGTCTCAAATGGGAAAAGCAGAGACCCATACATAGGGTGTCTTAACTATTTGCCTTGGGAATTACTTACCTTAGCTCCAGGGTTTTTGCCTCGGTGTTTTGAAGCCAAGGAGTCAATTGCTGAGACCTATGTAAAAAGGGGTTACTAGAGCGTTGCGTTGTATACAATGTTATGATAAGTGAAGTATGTACAGTTTTGTCTGTGGATCCTGATAAGAACTTTATGGGTGCACAGTGTAGGTACAGGATTGTGCTTCATAATGTAAAACTGCTTCGTTACTCAAGTTTTGTAGATTGCATATTTTATGGTACATCACATTTTGTGAAAACGGTTATCACTTAATGTTCTCCAAATTAAATGTACGGAAAGGCAGGAACCTGATTAAAAATAAACAAACATTAGTTAATCGTATGAAATGGAAGTTCTTATAGCCAATAATCATTCTGAAACTAGAGTGTGTAATTACACCATTTAGGATGAAAGGCATAGTGTTTCTATCTAGACGAAAATAGCAATAATCATAAAAGGAAAAAAGAGATCACAGGATTGATTCATTCCAGCATTGAATATTTCTCATCGGACAACGTCATTCTTGCCTCCTTGGGTGCCATAAGTATGAAGAGCAGGGCAGGGGCGCCTTCGTAATGATTATTCAATAGTTTTGGCCGAGAGTCGCCTAGTTTATTGCATGAAATTTTCAGAGTAGACTAATACGTGCATTTTGAGGACAGGATGTTCATACTCGATATTAAGATTAGCTTCACGGCTGGCTCCACTGTTTGGTGTTGGCAGCTGACGACGAATATTCATTTCGGTGGTGTAGGTAATCAAGGAGAACAGCGACGTGAGCAGCGAGTGGGACGGTTCGAAGGCACGGTTACGGATCAGGTCCGTGTACCCTGAGGACGAGGGCGAGTACTCCTGCATCGTCTACAACGACATGGGCAAGACCGTCACTTCAGCCGCCATTGTCGTCGAGAGTGAGTCCAGCACTTAACTGTCCTCTGTTGTCATTCATTGAACCGAGTCGTGCTGCGGTAAAAAATGATCATTGTCTACAATTCTAGCGAATAACACGATATGAATATTCGAGGTGACATTGATACTGTACTCGTAAATAAGAATATTACCAAATGGCAGTCTAGTGTATGGGCTTATTGTAAACATAAAATTGACTCGTATCTTCTGTAAAATCTCAAAGTTACTGTTCATAATGACTTTTAATGCATTTAATGACTAAGATTGAAAATTTAGTTATGACCTTTGAAAATTTTTAAGCAATTCGTATTATCTTAGTTTTTCAATTAATATTTTTTTCCTTGCGAATGACGTATGCTTAAATTAGCCCATCAGCCTCCGCATACCTATTGTCACATTGCTGTCCTTGACATCTCTTCATCAAAAATAACTTTCCTCATATGCTCGCGCTCATCGGACCCTCGACTGTGTCTACACGAATATTTCATTGCATGCTTGCAGTGGCGGACGACAAGGAGAATGACGTCACGGTCCAGATGGAGCACCGCCCCGACCTCTCCCGCCGCACCACGCCCTCCCGCACCCCGTCCCGCTACTCCCGCAGCCCCTCCGTCACTAGCTTCACACGTGAGTACTCTCACAGGGCTCCTTATTAATGTACGAGCCCTGGGTATTCTCCGCAATGATAAATTACTCTTTTTCATCGTACGGCCCATAATAGACCCCTCATTATTTTACATTCAGAAAACTTTCTCATTTTTCATCATAAGACTCATAATTTATTCGATTTAGTCAACTACCAAGGAATTCATGTGTATTAATTTTCAGTTCGGCTGTGGTTTTAAAGCCCAAAATTTTACCGAGGTAAGATCGTCGTACTCGAAAACCTGAACAATTTACTCGCAGCTGGTTGTTCCTTTACTTTCCGTCGTGTTCACTCTTTGGTAAGCTCGTGTCCCATACGCTCGAGTTGAACACTTGTTCAGGGAGCTTGCCTTGTTTTCTGTTCGTCTCGCTTCTGCTTCAAAACGCCTGTCGCGGTGGTTGGTAAATGAATACGATGGACGAAAAGCTAAGTGAGACGGATGTTCTTTGCATCACTCATTATTTGTTTCCGCTTTTCCAGCTGGCTGTTATGACCTCATGGTTTCTCCAAATTTGTTCTTAAAAGTATTGGTTACTGTAAACTTTGTCTGCTGTTCCCCGACGATAGAAAATTATTTTTAGTAAAACGTAAGCTTTTTTGAAACCGCGCGTACGTACAAAAGTAATGTTCTTTAAATTAACCTCACGCTTTACCGATATAATTCAATAGGCAGTCAATACTCTTCTTCTACGATTTGATCAGCTAGGTAAGGTGGTGGATAAAAATGTGAAAGAGCCTTTTGGATACTGACAGCCTGCCAATTAGCGGTACATTTGCACCAAAATTTGACTTAATTTTTTTTTTCTTTGGGATCTCAAGTTAAATCGGGTGCACCAACTGCTCTAGTATCTTGATAACTGCGTGAGCACTGGCATCGTTGAAGCTAGTAAAATGGTTTACGTAGATATTTTTGTAAATATTCATCATTAAATTGTAAAGCTAAATCCGATTGAAGTTCTTTTTATCGTTTATTCATGAGAAAATGATGTTAAAATTTCAGTGTAAATGACGTCCTGGTCAGAGTTCACGACTTATGAAAAAGATTTTCATGGACCTACTCCCTCATTTTTAAATTAATTGCCTTCATCACTTCAATTAATATTTCGGGATTGTTAGGGACGTAAAGATATCACTAAAATTATGTATATGTTTCACACAATGCTTTTACTGACTGCTCTGAAAATTGTTTTTGACATTCGAGACATCATCGCAAATTCTAGAATCGTTTTCTGAAACATTGTGTAATAGCAATCTAGCAGAATGAAGACCTATAGAACCATAGTTTTTGCGTGTAAGTAGTTAACTGGCACCGCTGCAAAAAAAATCTACATTCAATGCATCCATAGAGTTTTTTAGTGCGGATTGAAGTGAATGTTTGGAGCCCTGGTTTTGATGAAGTAGAGTTTCAAGCTCAAATCAGAGGGGACTTCCACTGCACATCAAAATGCATACTTGTTGCTTTTGCTTTAAATTAAGCGTTGTGACCGGCATCCTATTCACCGAATATTAAATAAAATATCGCTAGTTCTCTACAATGTAGTAAACAAAAAAAAAGATCAGCTATGTCTTCGTGAGGTAATTGTATTTTATTTCATTGACTTTTTGAAAAGCTCTCAACACGAATACAATTCTCTTTTTAGCTCTCTCATTAAAATTTCTTTTCTGATGACGTATTCGAGACCTGCACGTACTTTGAATTACACTCTGGCCCGCAGAAAACCTTGCCGTAATATTCAGATACGAATTTTTCTGGAAAAATATTCTTAACTGTCAAAATTAAAATTTGATCAGAATATATTATCAATAGAAAAGATATAAATGGATTATGATTTGCGTATCATAAGCAATCAATGTTTAGAGCGTAAATTTCTGTAGCTACCTCTAACGATATGTTTTCAGCACGTGAGGAAGCTTCACACAGCTGAACTGTAGTTTTAACGAGACGGAACGTACGGACGTGCAATGCTATACCTAGTCTACTTGAAGTTAATTCATCAAATACCAAAATTCCATTGAAGTAGTTGAGGGCTTCAGAATAAATCGTGAATTCGTGGATATTACTCAAAATGCATTGAAAAGCGCTAACATGCAACGCAAACTTTTCTGCCTGCATACTTGTGGCCTGCATACATTTGTCTTCAGTCAATACCTGCATACTTATTACACATAGTATTTTCAGTCCCTGCCATTCAGGAGCTAAAACTTCACTGGCTCTAACATTAGTTCGGGCAAAGTTTAAAATGGGAAAACTGATTCAGGAGCTTAAACCCTCAAATATATCAAAACATATCAGTGTAATGTACTATTCCGTAGAAAAATACACGAACACAAAAAGAATAGTTTACTAGGGCTTTGTATAAGATGTTTGTATATTAATTTAGTAATAGAATTTTAAGACACGATTGCGCTTACCTGTTTATTTACCATACTAAAAATATTCAGAAAATCAAACCATCACTTCAATATCCGTGGAATTTTTCGACGTACATCAGTGTAATTCACTCGGTATTATTCATTTCTTCTTTACAAATTTTGTTGAAGATGAAAGGAAAAAATAATGCAATGCCAGTCTTAGGCAGAGCTTTTCAATGATAGCTGTCATAACAGTCGTCTAAAAATAATTTAATTGTTTCATTTACTCGTGAACGTTCGAGTAAAGTGTACTCGTGCTGCGCTGTCGCTCGTCCACGTGACTGTAGGGCCAACTTCAGTCAACTTCTCACTCCCAGCATCCGCAATGCATCGTCACCTATTGAACGCTTAGTACATTCTAAAATTTATTAATGTTTTTAAATTCTGCGCGTACACTGCACGTTCGTCTCTTTTCATTCAGCGACCTTGTAATACTCTTGCAAAAATTCACGAGAAGCATGAAAATCATCGATTGTTGTTTTCTAAATGGGCATTCTGGCGTGCAGATATTGGGTAAGATGCACGTAAGATCCTGAAAAAAACATTATTGTACGGCATAGTCAGCCACCACGCAGCTCCCAATTGCGTGCTGACCTAATTTTTCAGCCGTCGCCTCTTCCAATGAACGCTCGGTGGCAATTACGGCCCTATTTCGTGAACTTTTAACTGTTGCGCAGTGCCGTTGGGGAGTCTTCGGACGGGTGTTGAAAGAATATGCTGAACGTACGGTTCAAGTTTCAGAGACCGGTGTCCTTGCATACGTGGAAAATAATTTGATTATCAAGGCAGGTAAACTTATAGAACTGCTAACTATTTGATGCCTAATTTCCATATTAAAACAGTCTAGCTTGACATAAATTCTAGGAGTGGGTAAACTCGCCCTGAATTTCGCATGAAGCCTCTTCGTTTCCGCTGTGTACACACGTCAAGCAAACTGATGTCCCGGAGAGAAAATCAGAGGCCTTTGTCGTCATTCACCATTCATTTCAGCCACTTAACCATTCGTGGAATACGAAACCGATATTTTGTCTTTGTTCATAACGTGTTAGATCTGTAAATGTGTTTTTACCATTTAAGAATACACGAACGTCGCGCCTCATATGTCTAGTCCGCAGTATATTAGGCAAACCCTTGTAGCATAACTTACTGATCGATATATCTGGTGCATCAACAACACATACAAGATAGCCGCGAGTGTTCGTGTGACTGCAATACATCTGTTAATATTCAAGCGTAGGGTGGTCCGCGTGCGTCCGGAGGTTGGAGCGCGTCGTAACGCTGTCAGCAAGATCGTTTCCATCAATTTAGCGAGCTCGCCAGGCAGCCATTCATTGTCTATGCACGAGCCCTGCGCACAAAGTTGCGACTGTGCGTCCTAACAGAAGCACCTTCGTTGTCTTCAGCAAAAGTCCTGGTTGAGATAATCATCTCTTTATGCTTAAAAGGCTTAGTATTAATGGCTTCTATTATCTAGCGCGTGCAAGTGGCGTACTCATCAGCCCAACGAGGCCATGACAAAGGCATTTATTGTGGTCCGCTGTCTGTGTCGATGTACTAGCGAGACCAAGAAAGCCGCATTAACATGTTGCATTTGTCGGAGAATTTCTTGTGCTCTTGGACAACGCTGTCTTTGACATCGTCGTGCTGTTGGAAGCGAGGCCTTCAGGGCACGTGGTGGTGCGTGACCCTGCGCCCTTGCGCCCCACGCCTCATGTCGTTAACAAGCACGAGCCAGTGTGAAGCGTGCGATACCAGGAGACTTCCCCTACTGTTCGCATACGGGAACTGCATACTTTTATTTACCGGCGAATGTGAACCGGGCAAAATAATGACGCCCTGAATTTTGTTTCACTCTGACTTCTATGATATACCCATTTACCATGTTGATTTCCATAATGCAATACTAACTACAAATCAGAAGCAGGCTAATCAACACTCATTGTGTCATTTTTAGATGCTCCCATATACTTAGGTATCAAATGCGCAAATTGCTCTATGTGTTGAAGATATTGACCATGTATTTGGGAGCTAACTTCTTCAAACAGTACCCTTGCTCTCAAGGAACTCTGTTATCATATTATCTAACTAAATGTTGTATTCGAACATGTACAGCAATATTATAGAGATTTCGAAGGCAGTGCCTGCGCTGCCTGATACAACGAAGTTCATTGCAGGGGTCGTGATCTCACACCCTTAACAGAGGGGCATTCATGTCTCCCTCTCTTCATTGTCTGAAGGGACCCTCCAAGGAGACTTCGTTCATTGCTGCCCGTGCGGTTAACCAAATCTTATGAGACCATGAATGCGCGAATAGCACATAAGCCTAAGTGATGAAACCTTGAATAGGTGCAACCAAACATTTGAAGTTCATCAAAGTGAGTGTGCGTCTTAAAGTTATGAACACATTTTTGAACTGTGATTTGACTTATGAGAATATCGAAATGGGATACAAAACTCATATTCTGCTAACAGAAAATACATTTCTTTGTCAAAACAACGCGTGAATATAGCTTCATTGGGAACTTGAAGGCCTCATTTCTTTTCAGGGAAAACCTATACCAGTTTTTATTAGAAGGGAAGCACATGCTGCTTATCTAGAGAAAAAATTACGGGTGAAATGTGTAATCCGTCGGTCGGGAAGTTAGTATTCATATATTTTTCTCGATCCTTCAAGTAAAACTGCCTGATTCCCTCAGTATTGTTGCGCTTAATGTTGGTTGTTGCATCAAGAATACAGAAAACACCATTTAACGTAATTGTATGATAACATTGAAGAAAGTAACTTTCTGCTGAATTTGATGTGGAACAGATACAAGATCGCAACAGTTTCTGTGCCGCCCGTCCCTGAAGTAATTGTTAGAAGTCATCTACGTTCAGTGAAGACCTCTTTTGGAACAGTGATTCCAACTTCCGAATTTTTGGTATAACCTGACAATATTATAGAAGTTTATTCAAGTTAGTGTATTTAAGAGATCTAGATTCAGTACAAATTTTCGTTATGAATGGAATATTACGCTAAGATAACACGCATACAAACAGTACACATTAACCACATTAATCCAAGTGAGTAAGTTTTTTATACATTACAAATCACGTTTTTTTACAAATCATTTTTTTTTAATAAGCTACATTCTTCGGGGTAGTTCTAATCTTTCCAAATGTTAATAAAAGCAATGCAAAGTTCATAAAATTAAGCTACTATCTTTGAGCACCATTCGAATCCCTGAGCAGATGACTCTCCGAATTAGGTTCAGACATAAACCAACCTTTGCCTTGGAAGCCGCTCGTCGACTAGACTCTACCTATTTGAATCTACTGTCTCTCTTTCACTCTTAAATTATGGTTTCATTTTTTGCAAGATGGCCGCGGTGATCAGGTATTGAGTTCAAGCGTTTCCATAGCTTAATGCAGGTGCTCGTGGCCATATTTGCGTTGAACAATATTCTTGTCTGGAAACATAAGCGATGAAGTGTTTGATTTGGTCATATGATGAATTAACATGCACAGACTTTACGTACGGCTCTTACCCGTACCTACCAAACCAATTTCTTGCCACCAAAATAAGCGACACTCACCTAGTCTCTGACCATCAAGTTTGGCTCGTCAGAACAGCCGACCATAATGAGGTCACGGCGGCTTAGTCCTTTATTCTCTCGAAAATTCATTAACTAAAATCCACCTGATCAGGTTATCTGAGCCCAATCGCTGTTCTTTTGTTTACGCGGACTGCTGCATAATTGCTTAATCGGGAGTCGTGATTTGCCGACAAATGTTTACATTTTTTGCATGGCATTATGTATCATAAAAATCATGGCCATTACTAATACTGCCCCGTTCTTGTATCTTTTGTATTCTGGAGCATTGCCACCTAACATGACCTCTTGCAAATTGCTTGTCTGCTCGAAAACTAGTACCACACCGTTCTCGCGTCTTCACGTCTCTTTTTGAAGTCGTTTGATACCGGAGTAAATTCATACGATTTACTAGGAATATAGCAGAATGCTTGTTGTTTTTCAATGGTGATGCAACTTCCCTTGTTTGTTGCAAATTTTCCAGTGATGCTTAAATTTATTACTCGAAGTTTCATTTGCGTGTAAATGTTTCGTGGACCCGTGGATATTGACTCGAGTGTTAGTATCATGTCTGTGTTGGTAAGATAAAATGTAATAAGACTGTGTAACAATTTTGTTTTTGGCAATGATGCGTTATTCTTTAACTCTTTTTATTGTAAAATGATACAAAATGCCCATTACTCCAATGAAACATCATTTTTGTACTATTCTTGGATTATGTGTATTACTGGTATTAATATTGATGGAAGGTAATTTTTTGAAAATTCGTAGACCAGACCGCAGAAGCCAAGTTCTAGCATCAAATTTTTGTTTCCATTTCGTTTCATTACAAAGAATGGAGAAATTATGATTTCAACCCAGGGAAAAGAGAGAAGTGAAATTTTGTATCCTGGTGCAACTCCACGCCGCATATCAAAATCTGGACTGCAATGTCTGCACTTCCCCTTCATGTCAAATCTATGTACTTCTCGAAATGAGCTCGTACGTTACGCAGTCCTCTCATATTTGAACTGGAGAGCAATTTAGCATTAAACAGCAAAAACATTTCACGTGGAAAACTGAAGGTCTAAGTATATTTTACGAAGTGGAAATAAATGAGCGAGCAAATCTTCACATCATTTCGTCTTTCGGAAGGAGCATGTACGAGTACAGTGTATTACTAGGTTACTTTACCATAAGCCTTTAAGTTTTGGATTCGTGTTTCATCCAATGGAAAAATTATCAAAAAGAGACACTATTGTTACGTACATATAGTTACGTTTCTACGACAAGATGCTGCGACGCTAGCCTAAAAAGGACCGTTGCCCACTAGGCTTACTATTTACGGTACACATGTTCGCTCAAAATTAAATCCTATGCCAAACTGATGACTTTAAAAATTCTTTTGGCCACTTTAGAATATTACCCAACATTTTTTAACCAATATAAATAATTATGCATTGATAGTCTGTTCGTTAGGTCCAAATAATTAATCAATACATTCACTTATCTGAAGTATTAATTTTCTACGAAATATGGAAATAATTTCCCCATTATTTTGGCCTACGAATATCTAGGGAGGCACTTCTGTAACAATCGATAATATTTTTTTGTTTCCCGAAACAAGGAATCTAATTGACGCGTTAATTTATACGCAGGCATTTAGAAAGTTTTTTAGTAAACTTAGGGTCTGATCTAAGTTTTATTGGGCTTCAAACTTTCGTTTTTATGCAATAGAAACACATCTCCAGTTAAAAAAATTCCAGCTTTGCTCACTTTTTGCTTCAATATTTCTCAACTGGTATGCTTTTACAATTGACGTGCTCTCGTAGCGTATTTTCCCGCCTCGTAGTGAACTGGCATCGTAATTGCAATTGGAGTAATGGATGCCCATGTTCTTGGCTGGCAATTTGCTTCCGTTTGACTGGGATGTTTCCTCTCTGGCATGGAATTGGCAAAAGTTGACCTGCGAATAATCCCCGGAAGACACATTCTCTTATCCATTGACCTCTTTCTATTTTGCGGCTGATGTGCTGTGCAGGCGAAGGCAGTGCCCACAGTTGGGCTGGAGTGGGATGGAGGGAGCCTTCTGTGCCAGTAACGCACTGGCGCCCGCTGTCAAGAGGGTCGTCGCCACTGCTCTTTGGTTAGCCTTCGCTTTCCCTCTCTTCCCTCTCTTTTCCCTCTCCCTTCCCTCTCCTTTCCCTCTCCCTCTCCTGTCCCTCCCCCTTCCCTCTCCTTTCCCTCTCCCTTCCCTTTTCCCTCCCTTCCCTTTTCCCTCCCTTCTCTTTTCCCTCCCTTCCCTCGCCCCTACACCCATGCTCAGTTTGCTTGTACGTCCCTAGCGGCTCAGTTCGTGTCCCCTGCCATGTGTACCTTGAGAAATATAACAAACAACTTTGCTGTTTTAATCAGTCTCCCGAACCAGAATGCTGTGGATATAGTTCTTTAATCTGCATAATTTTTCCACGTACAAAACCCTCACAAACCTACGCTGCAACTGCTTCTACTTTTACTATGCTACTGCTACTATCCTGCTGTTACTATCCTGCTGCTACTTACGTCCTGCGTGATTTAGTTTTAGTCAGTGTGCGTCACAAAAGGCGTCGTCATCACAAAACTACCTCGTATCCATCCTGTGGGGCACTGTTTAACTCCTCGAATTTGACCTCCTAGTACCTGACCGAGCACGAGACAATCAGCATGGTTCTAGGAGGCCGTTCCTGCCCTTGTATGCTGTAAATGTTTCGTTTTTCGATTTTGTGTTTGAACTAACGGTTTTTCACAGACCGTCATGTTCGCTGCTAGAAATACGACTGAATACAAAACCTTATAAGAGTCACCAGGCTCTAATTTAATAGATTTCAGACCCACTTTCGTGGCGACAGCATGCTACAGAGATAAAAAATAAAAATAAATGAATCTTAAAATCGTTCAAATAATATAAAGATAGATAATTTCAAGTTGAGTGTTTTTTCCCAAGTGCCATCTCCTCGGAGACTTAACATTTAAAACACTAGGAAAATTCATCGTTGAAAAATAACGAATATAGGTACGATCTCATCAATGCGGTTCCTGCATCGTAAGAAAGTAGCAGCTAAAATTGGTAGCAGCGAAAGTAACAGCGAAAAATTCAATATTCAGTAGCAGCTCGGAATTGGTTATATTCTGGTCAATTTATCTCAAATTATGCATTTGCTACCCAAAATCTGCTCAAAATAACTCGCGTAGTTTAGAGCGAAGTCCTCGTCGAGTGTAAGAAGACATTAACATTTTCTCGACTTCAGCATTTCTTGCCGAGTTAGGAATCTGAAATTTACCCGCTGGAAAGTATTTGGCATTCTTTTGCTGAAAGTAATTAAACAATTCCGTTACGTGCTTGGGCATTTACTGGTGTACTCTAGAGCACGTACGTGAAGCGTTTGCTTTACTTCTTCATCCCCTGCGGCTCATTTTACTCGCTAAATTTTTCTTTGCAGCAGTTTATCCAGCAACCGCTCGAAATTTGTCACTGCAAACCGACTAATTAGCTCAACCATCACATCGCAATGAAAGTTTGTACAATTTTCCTACGTGCTCAATGGACTCTTTGTTGCACTGTTGTGTTGAAGTTACAGTGTCGGTGGGTAGCCTGCTGTTGCCAAGCGCCCACGGTCTGTGGAGCTGTGCTCTCTGATGAGCACGTGCTGTCTGGAGGAGGCACCGGGCCGAGTCTTCCGTCCCAGTGTTGAGGGACATTTCAAATACGATGTAAAGTCCGTCCCAGTGTTGAGGGATATCTGAGACACGGTGGAATATCCGTCCTAGTGTTGAGGTCATCTCAGAACATTGTTCCGTATTGGCTTGAAATTACTGTCAAGATCGCGACCTTCTAGATTTTTCAATGGGCACCACACAGACAAACTAAGCTGAATTTTGGACACGGAACGCACAAGGACATTAACTCGTTTATACTCCTCAATTCGTGGCTCATATGGATGATAAAATATCGACGTTTTTTATTAAGATGCCGAATATATTATTTGTTAAAGATATAAAACAGAAACTTGCAATTTACCTGATTCTGGACGTGATAGCGCACTGGCAAGCTGAAACTTACTTTTGCAGCGGTTGTGTATTGCTGCGAAATGTCCTAGAATTTATCATGTTGAACATTCAAGTTCTAAATACTCAGAATATTCGGATACTGCTCCAATCTTAATCGATTAATGAGTGAAGTTTACTCCGCAAAAACTTTTGATAAATTTTATAAACTCATCCATAGTGGGTCATTTGCATCAAAAATAAAGTTATAAATGAAAATATTGTCTAGCAGCTGAAATAAGTGAGATATCGTAAGGGTATAGCTAGAAGTCATTAAGTACCAAAAACCTGAATTTGAAGAAAAATTATTTTATGTCAGTTGTACCTTTCATGCACAATTATTTTATTAGAAAATGCGGAGACACCGCATAATCAATAAAATATCTATTGCCCTTAGACACGATTTGGTCTGCGCCTGCGCAGCGAGCGCTACATCACTGCTATTGCGTGGAGATTTGCAATGCGCTTTGAAACCCTTTAGAACTAGCACCGGGTTGGCTTAGTTATTTAATGCAAATATTGATATGACTAGAATCTTAATGATGCAGACTTAGTGTCTTGGAGTTTCTTCAGCGTCTGGTTTCTCTCAATTCTTCTCGACCTGTCTACGTACCTCGGAATTCTATACTCGAATATACCATATGGCTCGCATAAATTTACGTCGTCAAAGTCTTAGTATCCCGTACTGTGTTATGAATAATATATAATTTGGAAGCCTTTTTTTTTAAGCCCCCCCACCTGCAACCAAATCATCTAAAACGCGATTTTATTGCTTTAAAAAATTCAAAACAAATTTGTATTGCGGAAATTAAAAGCAAGGATCTGGCCAGAGCCAAAGCTTTGTTGCCAGAGCATCAAGCTTATGGAACGTCTCCTAGCACAAAACTGAAGATTGACCAAATCTGCTTCGAGTAAGCATAAACTTTGCATAAATCCGTCTTGTCCACGCCTGACTTACAGAGGCAAGGCTTATGTGAACAACATGTTTGCTTTGTCTTGCGTTGCATGCGACCATTCATGGCTTATTAGCATTTGTTGGAGTCAGGAAGAAAGCCCCCTTGTATGCCTGTCCCTTGTGTATTAATTAAATGGAAGATGCACCGTGCCAAGGCTTGACTCCGCAACCAAGGCGGGGGGAATCGCTTCTCTCTACAGATTCAGTAGCTGCTTCTGCAGGTGTTCGGTGACGCAAATCAACTTCGTCGTATTACGTCACATAATTATTGCAGCTGAGCATACTCGTGAGCTGCGTGTGAAATTCAAGAATTATGCTTCTACTTTCTCTTCTTCTGAACTTAAATTTAACGGTGCAATTCCCCACTAACGTTTTTTCGAGTGTGTTTAAATCAGTACAGTGCTGCTACCTTTCTACATTGTATGGAGTTTTAAAAATAAACTTTGGTATTTATAGTCCCTCCATTTTTTAGCAACACCTTTTACGTAACAGAGGGACACCTTCATGAAGAACGGCCCTTTGTTTGGATGAATTAGAACCTGAAACGTAACCTTATACCGCACAGTCGGTCTTGCACACGTACATAGATATGTAAATATGCTGTTCTGCTGCACTTAAGGTTCAATAAAAAGCTGAAGGTGATTTTTGTGTCTAATAAGTTCTCCGAGCTAGTCTGTGATTCTCTCTGCTATGACGCAATTGTGTGTTAAATAATGTTTTTTTCTAAAAATTATGCCTATGGTGATCATTTTCTTATTTTCACTGCACGAGGACATTGGACATTAGTGTCCTTGAAAATATCCGGTCACTTGTAACCCAGAGCGATGAATATCAACTCTCTTGACTGTCCTTGCAAGCTTGAAATTTATTCTTATTTATTCTTATCAAGCGTGTATTCCAATGACCTCAGGTTATCTAATTGAGGCTTTTCACTCTTCAAAATAGTGTGCAGTTAATCATGGTTCCATATGCTAAAAATTCTTCTCCACGAGGTTGATGCATAGATGGTAATTCTCCTTCAGGCAACCTTGGGGACTTAGCAATCCTTGGGGGTTACTATTAGATTCCAGAGTAACACTCGAGCTTAAGGGGATGGGATAGCATCAATCGATAATATCCCTTCATCAGAATGATTTGGAATAATGCCAATTCTTTCAGATAGTCTAGGCCACGCGATGCAGAATCCCCTAGCTACACTTACTCCAGGGAGCCCTTGTGTGTTTAGGTCTTAATCAACTCGGCTTTATGTTTCTTTTCCCGTTGTCGTTCTCTCTCGTGGGAAGTGCAGTCTTCCGAGCAATCTACTTGACGCTAGAGTGTCTTCCGTACTTCATCTATTCATTTCATTCTCTTTCGTTTAAGGGATCTACTTCTTCCGGCTTGTAAAACACGTCGAAATTTAGCAATTTTAATTTTTCTACGAATGATTTATTAATGATGAATTAAGCAAACAAGCCGTCTGCTCACCTGCTAGTATCCGTACTTGATATCCAAATAAAATTACTGATTTCCATGTACGGCATACATTACGCACTGTAGAAATATATGAATAGAGAGAGAGAGAGCGGTTAGACTTATTGCGTACTAGTAATAAAAATTAAGTTCTATGTTATGCCATAATAAGATATCAGCATAACAGAACTCAATCAAGCGAGCGTCATATCTTGTAAACATAGCCTGCTCTACATACAATTACAATGCAATAGCTATGAAGTTTCAAGGTACCCGATATGGAACACATTTTAGCTACCTATTCTGTTCGCTAAATAAGGATTTACACTCATACAAAGGAACCTCGGTCCTCGAACACAATCCGTTCCAGAAGGCTGTTCTAGGACCAAATTGGTCTAGGATAGAAACGTTCGCTCACAACAAACACACGCGCGACTGTTCTTGTTTGGCCTTCGTCGACAAGCTTTGGCCAGGTCGGATTGATCAAAGTTCACATTTTGGTCGACTACAGAAAAAAAAAATTGTCGAATTTCTTCATGAGGTTTCAATTGTTCGAGATTTGAGAATGTCTAGGTTCCACCGTGCTGTACCGTACAGCATCGTAATCAGAAGCTATGTTTGGCGACCCCTCAGGCCGACGCTACACCCCAGAGCCGAGTGCCCGCAGCAAGCAGCGGCGCGCACACGGTCCCAAGTTCTACTACATCCCTCACGACCGCATCGTGGAGGAGGGCGACACGGTCACCTTCCAGTGCGCCATCAAAGGTGACTCTCTCTTGCTCGGACTCAACTTGACTTACTCTTTTGGCCATGTGGTTTTTCTTAGTGCTCTACTCTTAGACAAGACAACTTACTCTTTCGGCTTAGTACTTTTTTAGTATTCTACTTTTAGTCAACTTAACTTTTTCTTATGACTTAGTACTTTTTTTAGGACTCTGCTCTTAATCAATCCGACTTGTTCCTTTGGTTTGGTACTTTTTTCAGTATTCTACCCTTGGTTAATTGAACTTGTTCTTTTAGCTTAGTACTTGCTTTCCTATTAGTCTACTTAATTAACTTGCCCTTTTTGCTCAGAAATTTTTTAGTACTCTGCACTGAGTCAACGTAACACGTTCTTTTGGCTTAGCACTTTTTTAGCACTCTATTCTTAGTCAACTTAACTCACTCTTAGGCTTCATTAGACAACTCCATTCTTAGTCAACGTAACTCACTCTTAGGCTTCATTAAACAACTCCATTCTTAGTCAACTTAACTCACTCTTAGGCTTCATTAAACAACTCCATTCTTAGTCAACTTAACTTACTCTTCATATTTAGTATTTTTTTCTAAATGCTACAAGTTTAGTCAATTCAACTTGCTCTTTAAGCTGAGTACTTTTCTTGGTACTCTACTCCCAGTCCGCTTTGCTTGCTCTTTAGGCTTACAATTTTTCTTGGTACTCTACTCTCAGTTCGCTTTACTTGCTCTTTAGGCTAAGTACTTTTCTTGGTACTCTACTCCCGGTTCGCTTTATTTGTTCTTTAATCTTAGTACTTTTCTTGGTACTCTATTGCCAGTCCGCTTTGCTTGCTCTTTAAGCTTAGTATTTTTCTTGGTACTCTACTCCCAGTCCGCTTTACTTACTCTTTAGGCTTAGTAATTCTCTTGGTACTCTACTCCCAGTCCACTTACTTGCTCTTTAGGCTTGACACATTTATATTCATAGCAACGATGGAGTAGATTTATAAATTTCATGTTCGAATGAATGCAGATTTTAGTAATATTTGTTTTTCAGCAATTTCATATTATAAATCATGGTTTACATTGTTTTTCCGAACAGTCAATCGCAAATATTAGCAAAGAAGGCTTTATTTTTGCGTTTTTATAATATTGTATCCGAAGCAACCACCTCTATATATATTTTATATGTAGAGCTGGGTCCTACTCACCTTCAAGCCTTGTGGCACGGGCTTTATGCCCAGACCGATCGCAGTGCTTCAAAGTCCTCTGACGACTCCCAAATTGGACATCTGTGAAAACATTGACCGTCCGTAAATAAACCATCGGTCTCTGCTTTCTAATATGTTTTTAATCCGTGGAATTCTCGCCTGATTAATATTATTTGATAGGCTAATAACCTAAAAACAAATCAAAGCTCTGGTTCTCATAATAAGCGAGCCAAAATCGCCCTACAGACCAGAGACACTGTTTAACACGTTGTTCTTATAAAGATTCAGGCTTTTTTGTTTTCTAGAGTATCTTAACTTCCAAACCAACGAGTGTATGAATAGTAGAGGTAATCGTCGTCGTATAAAAAGCGCTTCAGTGACTCGGACTGCGTCACATCGAAAGAGAAAGAGCCCTATAATATGGACTCTTAGGAAACGGGAAATCTATGCAGGTGTGTTCCCACACGATCTCCTGAGCCTAGAAACATAAAATTAAGAATGAAGGGGAAGAAAATTTAAGGAAGAGGTATCGAAGATGATATGGAAATCGGAAAAAGCAAAGTAGACACTAAAGATCGAAGTTCCGAAGGCCTATCTATGGCTGAATTAACATAACAATTCCCCCTGAGGTAGCCAGTTCCCACAGCATACGATGGAGAAATCTAACTAACCTTACCCTATTGCCTATCCTATGCCTCATGAGTACACAATGGAATAGTAGTCGGCATGAGCATAATTGCATTGAAAATTAGTTTACTTGCTCTTATATGAGGACATGTAAAATCCTGTAACATGATCACGGTAAAGCATAGACAACTGTTCTTATACAGCGATGTTCCCTTTTTGAGCAACTGTTTTTCCTTTCTAAAATATCCGTGGCTTTCCCCTTCAGAAACGTCATTACGAATAGCTAGAAGTTAATGAACGTTGAAAACTATCTATAACATATTATGCAATTTATTTACTCAGGAGCCAAGTTGAAAATGTATCTCACTTGCCTGAGTAATCTCCCATCTTTTTCCTTTTCGGCTCACCTTGCTTAGTGGTCCACTAGTTTGTGTAGTAAGTTTTCAGTTCGTTGCATAAATAGTCGTGCTGAATTGCCTGCCCTCTTTATCGGTAGAAATACAACGACCTCGTGAATTACATTTGAGCTTCCATCCAAGGGTTATAGGTTAAAAATGTTTAGGACGCATCATTGAGCGGAAGTCTTACGTAAGTCGTTTGAACAATTCGTGTGCGCGCCCAGGGCACCCAACGCCAAAGACCAGCTGGGACAAGGACTCGGTGAAGCTGGTGGGGGGCGGCCGCTATAAGATGGAGGAGCGCAATGAGGTGCGCACCATAGAGATCCCGAAGGTGACTCAACAGGACGCTGGGCTCTACAGGGTCACCATCGAGAACGATCTGGGCCGAGAGCAAGCCACTGCCAGGCTCGATGTCATTAGTGAGTCTTGTCTCCTCTCACCTGTTCTTACATTCTTCCCACCTTAGCTTTCTAGTTTTTCAAGTTTTTTAAAGAAAAATTAACTATGTTTTTTTGATAACGCTTGTAGTTTCGATTTTTCATTGCTTTGACGCACAGTTTCATGAACAGGCTGTCATGTTGCCCATGCACTAACGCCGGAAAAATGCTCTACAAGTAATGGTAGAATGATTCTAATGTGTACACAATGTTAAATGACTATAAAATTAACAACTATTTTCCATTTTCAGGTGAAGGGACTCAGCAAAGACAATTTTATTTTTGGCCAAGCTTTCGGCCGGAGTTTATTCAACCGAAAGCTTGACCAAAAAATGAAATTGCATTTGCTGAGTCCTTTCAGCTGAAAAGAGAGAAGATATAACCAAGACGTCCTCTGTTAGAAGATATAACCAAGATATAACCCAAAGTAGCAACCAGATATTTTAAATTGCTCTTGAAGGCATTAGAACCTCTACTACCTACCTAGTACTGTCTAGATGATTATTTTGGATGATCAAATTTGCCAGCCGTGTGAACTCAGTATAACAATTCCTTCATCGATTCTTAAAATTCACTTTGAGCTTCGAAAGTATGACGATTGATTCATGTTGCACCTCGTATGGTTAAACAAGAGTGTTAGATCATTACCTTCATTTATGAAGTATTCTAACTTCCTTGATTTATTTTGAACACTTCGTTTCTTCACCAATATCTAACCCACAAGTTATAGTTTGAGTTGTACTAAAACCCTAACTTACTTCTAAACCACACAACGTATCTGTATGATTACTTTAAATAAACATAACAAAAACAATGGTCATCCATAACCATTCAAAGAAGAAGCAAAATAAAAATCAGCTTTTTGTTCTGGTCTGGTAGGTCGTAAAATAGCAATAAAAGTTCATCTATTAAATCTAACTTTTAAACCGTGTTTTTGATCCCTAATGGCGACCCCTGATTTCCATGATGCTACTCCTGCGCCTCCCTCGCATTGAGCAGAAGCGTCGAGCAACAAGTACGCAGGTTACGTGCGGAACTGGCACACCGCTCCCCTCACGGCCCCTCGCTTCACCAGGACCCTTCCCTTCACCTCCATCAGGGACGGCGGCAGGATGAAGCTCTCCACAGACTTCAAGGGATCGCCCTCTCCTCGCGCCAAGTGGTACCGGTGAGTGATCATCAAGAGTCGCCGACACCAGTGCGTCACGCCAAGTGATCCTGGTATGCCACAACAAGTGTTGGCGGCACGTTGTGCCAAGTGTTCCTGGTGTGTCACATAAAATGATCCTTGTGCATCACGCCAAGTATTAGCGAAATGTTATGCCAAGTGTTCTCAGTGTGTCACATCAATTGTTGCCAGTGTGCTAATATGTTATCACACTTTGAACGTGAAAAAATCTAGTTTATCTATAATGCCATTACAGCTAGTATTCAAGAGTAGCGATGCAGCTTTCAAGAGACGTGTTAGGTGCCAAGTAATAGTAATACTGCAGCGGACTGATACATGGTGACCAGGATTTTGACGAACGTTATCGTGCAGGAACAACGAATTGCTGCCGAACTGTCCTGAGTTCGAGCAGACGTGCACGAACACCTCTGCGTGTCTCGAACTGGCGAGCGTGGGCGTACAGGACGCGGGCACGTACACCTGTGTCATCATCAACGATAAGGGCCGTGCGCAGTGCTCGTGCCAGGTGATTCTCGTGTGCCCTGGTCATGTGGGGCGCCAAGCGTTTGGTCGAGCTGCAGTAACTAGCATTAGGTCCGGGCGCTGTGCTGAGATTGTGTTCACGTACGAAGCAGTGGTCGGGGCCCCATTGTGCAGTATTAACATTAGGTTATGTAGGCAAGATGGGATCTCATCTTAAGGGCTTGGGCAGGTAATTAGCATTGGAGTTTAGTTCATTGTCCCTAATTATAGTCCATAACTTTTAGTTAGATGCTCGTAAAAAAAAAATTAATAGAGTTATCGGAATTTAATTTAGCTCTAGAGTCTATTCAGAATATGTCGACCGATAACAACTAACAAAATGAGGTTAAAAGTTGAACGAAAAAGTCCTGTTTTCTATTTATTTGGATAGTTCATTAAAAACAGTAAATTATATTATTACTCTTTAATTTTGATTTCAATAACATTGAATAGATTTATGCATAAAAATCGAATGATGGCGAGATGGATCATTTCTAACTGAAATATAATATTTATGAACTTGAAGTTCATCAAATATTTTATCCCAGATGAACTACGAAGATGAACTTATCTCTACTTGCGAAGATGAACTTGTTCACTTCGGCAGCATCCTTGAATGCTGTGCATCAGGGAACTTGAAACACTAATATACGATTGCCTAATTGTAGACGTTTTACCAGAGGATCCTGACCAGCCATTTTTCCTTACTTTATGCTGACCTTATGTATGTGCTTCAAAATATTTATTAATATCTTAATAAGTGATAGTGGTAAATGATACCTTCGTAGCTGCTAAATATATCGTAGATTCAATAAACAAAATAACATAAATGAGCAAATAATTCCATAATTTCATTCGGCAGTAAATACAGAATATCATATTTTAACAATATCAGATAGGTTATAATTGAAGAAATATTGATTAAAATAATACCATCATAATAATTGTTGAAAATTACTTAGAAGAGCTGAAAAATAGTATAGCAGTATCGCGATTAACTTTTCTCGTTGAAAATTTATTATTTATAACCTTTGCCTGCAATTGAAATCAATTAGTTGAGCTTTTGCGACCCCTTCCGCTCCAAGGTGACTGTGGAGTACCGGCGGTCAGCAGGAGGGGCCCCTCACTTCGTGGAGGGTCTCAAGCATGACACGGCGCTGGATGGGGACCCCCTCAGGCTCGGCATCACCCTCAACGGTTGGCTTCTTTAACTGTCTTCCTGAACTCTTTCAGGCTCAGGCAAAGAATTCGGTCTTGTTGCAAAATAGGCAAAGCCTGACTTAAATATTGTCAATAAAAATACCTAAATACGTATTTATTTTCGTATAGTGGTGCCTAGATACCTAATTTCCAGGTTTCCACAGCCTCGTGCTTGGATATAAAAGAACTACAGCATTTTTCTTGGTGGTGCGCTTGACGTGCCGCCAGACTTCAGAACCTCAATGAAAGAATTACGAATTCTTTCTGTCATTTGCTACTGCTGCGTTATTTGTTTAGTCATTTAGGAGTGTATTCTCCCTCAATACCTGAATAGATTTTGTTTTAGTAGTTGACCGTGTTAGCACAACGATTGATTTATGTGGATTAGTATTCACTATGCTGCATAATGGAGGTACTTTGACACAGAAATAAACGCAAGGGTGCTAACTTATTAAAGCTTCTTAACATTTGCATCTTTTGCGTCAAATATCTGCATCCTTCCAGATGTTGTATGAGACTACTCAAACATATATACTAACAAGAATATCTGTTTCTTCCATCAGTAGAGCGGTGTTTTGTAATTTGAAATACTTCTGGTTCCATTTATACCTTTCTCGGTAGCGTAAGTTTATCTGAGTGATAACTTATAGATAAGTTCTGAGTTAACGAGTGTTATCGCAATAAACTTGTCCGAAGATGCTCGGCGATTAAATTAAGATTATGTTAGTTGAACCTACATTTCATTTAGTTTCTTGTGCTCAAAGGAAACTTCCACTGAACTTCCTGTGCGCCCTGAGCCTATTTACACGTTCAGTTTTGGATGGCAAAGCAATACTTCCATTGGAGACGTGCACTTCGTAGCCCGAGTTCCCAAATTAATTCATTCAGGTTTAGAAATTACATCTTTTTAACTTTATTTTCATTTCATTACAAAGATATCATTACTAAACCTGAATGAATTAATCACAAAACACTCGAGCACTCGATGAACTCTTGTCTTATCATTATCAAAATATAATATCAAAGAAGTAGTCTGCTGTTAAGAGTGGTTAGGGAACATTTATCAAGTGAGAAAGCGAGGAGACTTACACACTTGTTCTTTCCCCGAGATCTTTCTTTTGACACTCACTTCACTCAAAAATTGTTGCTAAATTTGTCTGAAAAGAAAGCTCATCCGTTCAACTTGAACTTGTCAGATAGACTCGTTGGTACTCAAAATATATGGAGATATGTTACCCAAGCGACCAACTTAATAGGTATTAATGTTCCCAAAACTGAACTTGAAGTTATTTCATCTAGCAGGAAGCCATCAGGTGTAAGAGTCGTAGCGAAGAGTCATTACAGTTAACTATTTCATAACTAATTTCACGTTCCATCTATTGCATAGACCCTTACTGTAAATACACACATTTTTCAATAGGAAGCCACCCAATGAAAGTACTGTGGGTGAAAGATGACCAAATCATCGAGCCGTCTGAGCGGGTGCACATAGAAAGCAGCCCTTGCGGCGAGACGTCCTCCACCGACACTGGCGCCCAGCACTGGCTCGAGTTTGAAGAAGTTATCCCTGATGACTCCGGCCTCTACTTCTGTGAGGCCTACAACAAGCATGGCGAGGCCTACAGCTGCTGCAGGCTCAAGGTTTTGGGTGAGTAGCTCGTTTGTTGTATTAGCTTCGCGTTATTTCAATTTCAAGTGTCTCACTTCATCAACGAGAAATGCATGTTTTTTCAGATTAAAATAAAATGTATCAATCCTATAAATCTAAACAAACAATTACATTTTGTTGATTACATTTATACTGATACTTAAGACAACTTAGGATGAAAATAATAGCTCTAGTATGATCCCACTATATAATAATAACCCAGTGTTGCTCTCTTGCTTGCTTGGTCCGTCCGTCCGTCGCTGTGTTATGTTCTTAAGGATTTAGATAGGAGAAAATTCCAGGGTCCGAATTTATAACTAAACAACGAGACTGTCAGAGAAGGCTCTCCGTATCATTGATACTACAAATAACAATATTCCATGCCAGATTCACCGTAAATAAGAGAGCATCTTGAAAAACTAACATCAATTGTCCCACCATATTTGGCGGGGGTCGCCTACGAGTTGTGAAAATAATCGCTCACAAGTTGGGACAGCTAAAAGTTTAAACATTATTTGTTGAGAGGTAAACACATGGAACAGCGCAGGGATGTGGTACCATGTGGGAGTTGACGTGACAAGCACCAGAGCAACAGCAGGAAACGGTCGTAACCCGCGCTGAGGGCAGCTGGGCTTTGGCGCTGCGCCTTTTCCCGAGATCGAGCTTGCTGTTGTAGGCTGCATACACAGCGCGATTACTGTCACGCGTGCGTGCGTTAGTGCACAGTACTCTTCAAAGTCGAAATTTCAACGATTATTAATGTTTTAATCAATGAATAGACTGTTATTTTCAAGAAAATTCAGTTCCAGTAGCAGTAAAAATGAATTGAATATTATATTCAAATCCACTTCCTGCATTGAATTTTGATCTCATTCCCGTGTCGCGTTAATACACAGTACAGACAAACCCTTACTTTATTATTCTTTTAGTAATAGAGAAAAACGAGCTGCAGCCACCACAGGGTGTAGCTTTCATCTAACAAGCAGTGCTACCTACATCTTAGACCAAACATTCATGAAGTCTTTCCTGTGTTAAACTATCACTTTTTTACCGTTGTACCACTCCTCTCTTCTTCCTCCCGCTCCTCTGGGAGCCTTATCTTCAGCGTCGTTTAGAAGGGTGCAGACTGTATCCTGTTATCTGTACGACAGCAATGCAACTCTAACTGACGTCTGACCAACGCGAACAAATGACTGGCGTACGATCGTCTAAGATTGTGCGAGTACATATTTTCTATTGATGTGGCTATGGCGAGCAGTAATTTTTTGTTATTAGGGTTGTTTATACTAAAATTCCAACATATACATTGCAATATTTTACTGAAAATCAGCCAGTTTAATTTTCAAATAATCGTAAATTAAAATCATCATTTCCGATGCAGATTAATTTACCCTATGCACCCATTTACACTATCGCTTCAAAAAAATCAATGCAAGCCATTAAAAATATTTGCGCATTAGACAAGACTAGACTACAAAAGCTATGATATGCTCAGCAGTGGGCTCCCGTACTCGCTGTCGACTCACATGACGAAGAGGCTGGTGCGATAAAGGGACCCATATCTGCTCTTATCTAAACTCGGTAACGTATGAATAGATAAATAATTGCTACACATGTATCATATATCTTCACTTAAATGAAGGAACCCATTATATTACTCGCTGTATAGTCGATGTTAGGGCTCACATGTACGTTTGAAGTTTAATATACGAATACATTGACTGGACAAAACAATTGTCCGGAACCTAAGTGCTCGGCTCCATGTTGTGTTCCTCTCGCCCGCATTGAGTGTGGGCACCGCTGACCGTGCAGCGATCTCGCGGTGCCATCCTATAATGTGTCCTTTTTTTTCTTATCAAGGAATAACCGTCGGAAAAATGTTACCTGTTACCCATGCAAGGAATTTTGCTTTAACAAATTTCTATCATGACTGCGAATCCTGGGATGTCTTTTATCGACTGATTCAAGGTTATTTTGTCGAGTGATCAATTCTTGTCAGTCTCAAAGCGTCAAGGTACACAAAATTTTCTCAATTTGGAAGTATTAATGAGCTTACAATGAACCAACGTTTGTAAAATTAAAGCATTATGTTCACAGAACTGAGCCATTATGAAGGGTAAACATTTGTGCTTGTGGTGTAGGTTGGAGCGCCTAGCACCTCATTAATGCCACATCACAGCGGCCATGCCACTGGGGCTCATTAATGCCAAGCCACACCTCAGGGGACGCTCGTGACGACCTGAAGGACATAGACGGAACCCACAGCCCTCCTTCCCTTCACTATTGTTTCGGCAGCGGATGACCTGCCGCGCTGGGTTGTTCAGGTGCAGGGTGTACGATGGCTCATACTTCGATTGTAGTTATGCGTTGGTTATCAAATTACACCTCAACACGGATGCTAAGTAGAATCGGAGTTTTATTAACGCTTCGCTATATTTATACAATTTGAGTGAGAAACGAGTGAAATAAAGATTTAAAAGTCCTGAAGAAAAAATGTTGTACGTACAATCCAAACATTTAAGCAAGATAGTACGTACGGTAAAAATACCGCATATATCGTAGTCCTTTTGAAGATGTCACTCAGCCACGAACTAAACCCAGATCTCGGCACCTCCCTCATCATGGATGCAATTAATATGGTGCTCGACATTCGAGCAGCCTCTCTAGCTACGAGTAGAAGAGTAGAACAGAATGATTGACCTTTGCTCAGCAACGCCCACTAGGGCACCATTGTATACCGTTATGTTGATACTTGAGAAGGGCTATAGTTCTAACCATGTTATGTTTCACCAAGTTAATTCAAATACGAACTGTAAAAAAACGAGTCCGTAGCCTCACTCTGCTGCATGGAGTACTAACGCATGCAATCTCGTAACCGCACGATTGAACAGACAAGATTTGATTGGATGCAATCAGCCTTTTTCAGGACGCTTCAGTGTTTGTATAAGAGAAATATTTTGGGTCCAATGCTAATTTTACAATCGAAATGCGCACAAAAAAATTGTTTGTACCTCTTTTCTGTAAAGAAACCATTTGATTGCTCGGCCACCTTGCTAAAGGTATAAAGAATTGGCATGTACTATTGCAGTACATACTGTAGGCACACGGACAATGATCCATTTACTTTTAACAAAACCCCTTTTATAGAACAACTATGTTTCTACAAGCCTTTATAATTAGCTTCTTTTTTAAAATACGTTACCCTGTTACGAAGTCTATCAGTGAAATTTAGCTGACAATGATCCCTTGTATTACGGTGAGTTCTTTGAGGCAACCGCCTTCTTTGATCATGTCGCATCCCCTGAAACCGAGACCCTTAGGGGGCATAGGATGAACAGGAGGGTTAGGTCACTAAAGTTGGTCTATTCTATGCTATGGGAATTGACGTCAGGCGGGCACTGGTTACCTCGGCCATAGGTAGGCCTTCGAGACTTCTATCTTTCATGCCCACTTTGCTTCTTTCAATTTCCATACCTTCTTCGTTTACTCTTCTTTTGTTTTCTTCCTCTACCTTCTTAGCTTGCTGTTTCTAGGCGTAGGGAATTCGGCGTGGGAACACACCTGTGCATATATTCCACGTTTTCTACAGTCCATTCTAAATGATCTTTTCTTCGATCTGTCTGCATCATATTTCATGCTGATACGGAGTTTTAAATTAACTAATGAGCAATCAATCCCTGAAACTCATAATTAATGATTTATTATATCAATTTCTTACTCTCAGAAAACGTGTAAGGGATACAACAGTAACATTTTTCGTGGGAAATTCTGCGCATCCGGACTTATTCTTTCTTATATATGTGGTGGGCTCCATGGCATACTCGTTAGCGTGATGGCCTCGCAGCCGGAATGATCAGGGTTCGAATCTCGACTCAGGCGAGGCATTTCACGTAAGCAGGGTGTACTTCCCTGGGAAAATGAAGCTTAAACTACACATTCCTCACATCCCTCACCACGTTGGTAGTTGTAAGGCATTGCAAACCCAACGGTAAAACGTGTTGGAATTAATAAAAGTTATTTTGTTTATAAATCGATGATGGTATTGGCAACTTGAATTAAATTACCAAAAATTAGGAAATTTTAACAGACGTGACAGGTTTCAACTGTTGCGCGCGTGCGTCTTTGGGCATCGTGCTCGAACTCTGCTCTGGAAGGGAAGCAGAATTGTAACTCATGAATAGTCCCCAAGCTCGCCCTTCTCTATCACCGTGTTGCTCTCGTGACGGCTGAACAATCGTGTGTAATGTACGGTCGAATTTCCCTTTGATGTTTCCATTGCAAATTTACAGTGCATTATTATTCGGGACAAAAGAGACAAAGATTAGGCATGTAAAGCTCGCCTTATCCGTGCAGCATCTCCTTTCCAAGCATTTGCGTTGGCCAAATGCGAGCAAGCAAAGCTGGCGGCGGGTCCCCACTTGGTGGTCATATGAGTGTGGAAGGGGGGGACGGGGGGGTAAACTTGCAAACAATCTTCCACCCCTGTCAGCTTTTCTTTGGGACGGTCATAATATTTTTTTTTCTTCACACTACATAATATATGTAAAAGAATTCAACAATGCAGGTAAGCAAATAGCTAAGGTACAGAGTATCCGTGTTTTTGTTAAGTTTGAAGGACAGCAGTAAACAAGCATGACGCAAAAAAATGTGGTCGTATTTGCAAGTCACGTGGCAGGCAATACCTATGGTCAATAGAATGTAGAATTCTGCGAGGCAATTCTTTTTTAGAAAGAGAGCGCAATGGCGGAGGGTTTATAAAACAATGTGTATGATTATTAAGCTATAAAACATTCCAAACCATTAAATGTAGATGGTGATCAAAGAAATACGAATGATGACAGATGAAGTCTAGGGAAAAATATTTTCAACAAGTAAAAAAAATGCATAATTGAAATTTTCCTCTACTGGGTGGGATATGGTGAAACACTACACATTCAAACAAATTATCTGAGGCTTTCTTAGGTAAATTAAAGACGAATAACAAAAATTATCTCCGAAAACAAAGAATTTAGAGAAACTCTATCTAGTCTTAAGAGTGAAATAAAGTTGATGCTATAGAAAATATAGGTGGACAGAACCGGCACGATAGGACAGAATGCATTTAGCCTCAAGAGCTCGGAATGCTGGCGAAGAATATTGAGGGTCAATTAATCTCGAGGTGCTTGCGGTTGTGCGGTCCTCTTCGCATTGTTCTCGCTTGTGCGTCAGCAGCAGCACAAGGCGTCCCTGTGACAGGGTTCCGTATTGGCTGTGGCAACGCTCGGCTCACAGCCTCACACTCATAGTGTCGGACGGTGCGTCGCTTGAGGAGGTTGTGGTGGTGGTTGTCTTGATAACACTCGGACCGGTAGTAGACACGTTCCGGGTTTGGTTTGGAGATCTGTGCTGGTTAAATTTTTGCCAAAAACTTAGATGAGAAAACATAGGACGTACATGATCCTTAAAAACCCATTCAATTATAGAAGTAGAATCTATTTTAAAAATTGATTCATTTCGGATATGAAAACAGCGGAAACTAACGTGTATCCAATGAACATAAAAACTGTGGTGTTTATTATTCTTTCAAGATGAAGTGGAAGATTTGATCATAAAGAAACGCTATTAAATTTTTTTTTTTCTTGGAAATAACTACTCGTCATATGTGCTGTAGAATAGAGTATAAAGGATGACCTAGAAATCATGGAAATTCTCCGGGCTTTAGTTTAAAATCTCCATTCATTTAGTGTTAAGAAATTCATGTTGATTTTTAAGTGATGTAACTCTTCTAGTAATTATTTAAAGAATGTATATAGAATCATGCCCGACTACCTCGAGAGGAATTTTAATCTCTCATAATACTTTTGTTGACAAGAAAATGAGAGAAGTTCATATGCGGTGCGAGTAAGTTGACTTCACTTTCAAACTTGTCTTGAAGCCAACAATTACCAATACTGATGGTTGTAAAAGTGAAATGAATGGTACCTCGTTTGTGGCAAGTACCGACTGCCCAGCGTACGGAAACGTTCAGTGATGGGAGAGTAATTTTAATTCGGTGAACACTCAAGTGATGCTACAGTGCTATAATTCCGGACGTTGCTTATGAAACTTTTGTGTGGGGAATTACTGTCAAAGGTTTCTGAATTCTGTAGCTCATGTTACCTAAAGTGTGGCTCACGTTACTTGAAGTGTGGCTCATGTTACCTAAAGTGTGGCTCACGTTACCTGAAGTGTGGCTCACGTTACCTGAAGTGTGGCTCACGTTACCTGAAGTGTGGCTCACGTTACCTGAAGTGTGGCTCACGTTACCTGAAGTGTGGCTCACGTTACCTGAAGTGTGGCTCACGTTACCTGAAGTGTGGCTCACGTTACCTGAAGTGTGGCTCACGTTACCTGAAGTGTGACTCACGTTACCTGAAGTGTGACTCACGTTACCTGAAGTGTGACTCACGTTACCTGAAGTGTGACTCACGTTACCTGAAGTGTGACTCACGTTACCTGAAGTGTGACTCACGTTACCTGAAGTGTGACTCACGTTACCTGAAGTGTGACTCACGTTACCTGAAGTGTGACTCACGTTACCTGAAGTGTGACTCACGTTACCTGAAGTGTGACTCACGTTACCTGAAGTGTGACTCACGTTACCTGAAGTGTGACTCACGTTACCTGAAGTGTGACTCACGTTACCTGAAGCGTGGCCCGCGTTAACTGAAGTGTTACTTTCACTCTGTAGACTTTAAGCGTATCTTGAGATGTCTACACTGTGGAAGTATTCTTATGGGAACGGCCTCCACAAAATTGACAGTCAAGGGACTGTAACTTTCATGACTTAACACGGTCCCTACGTTTTGGACCACCGGTGTACCAATCAACTGTTGTTGCGTAATGGTTTGCTTGTGCGCCAACACTCATTTTATATGCGTTTACCGAAAACTTCCTATTTGAATTATCGAAATACCTAGATACCATTAATCTGAGTAAAGAGAAAAAGCACGAATAATGAAAGCATGTCTAATTTCAAAACACAAAAGAGTTTCCGAATTACAATTCGGCTTCCTTTATGGAACAGCTTAGGTATAAGCAGTCATACGCAGGCAACGTCTTGAAGAAATGCTCTCTGGGTAGAGGGATGGACATCCTCTCATGACGTGTCGAGGTTAGGAAATGCTCCCACGATGCAGTAAATATAGGAAATGCCCCCATGATTTTTTGACTTTGGGAAATGTTCCCACGATGCAGTGAATATAGGAAATGCCCCCATGATTTTTTGACTTTAGGTAATGCTCCCACGATGCAGTGAACTTAGGAAATGTTCCCACGATGCAGTGAACTTAGGAAATGTTCCCATGGTTCCTTGACTTTAGGAAATGTTCCCATGGTTCCTTGACTTTAGGAAATGCTCTCAAGATACCTTGACGTCAAGAAATGCTGCCAAGGTACAACGACCTTAGACAGTGTTGCTTAAGGTACTCTGATGTTGGAGACACCGATTACTAAGGGCAGTTCGACGTCAGAAAACATTGACAATGGCTATGCAGCTTGCCAAGGCATAGCTTTTGTCTCGTGGCTTGAGAATTTATGGCTAAGGCACTGCGGCTAGGGAAGTGTTGCTACGGTGCTGCAACTTGAGAAGTGTTGCTGACGGTGCGGTAACTTGAGAA
>VOMN01031508.1:0-11658 GCA_014899125.1 Orchestia grillus
GACGCACGATGGCTTGGCCTGTATAGAGTACGCCATGGTAAGTACGTATTAAAGTCTAAGGTTAGAGGCAGGTATAATCTCTACAATGATCAATAAACTATGTGATTTTCCAGTTAGAATCAGTGTGAACGAAAACTCGATCCAGTAATATTCAGCTTAATAATTATCAATTAATTTTCATGATAGCATCCAAAGATATGAATTTCTGAATCACTGCACAACAGTATTGCTCCATTTTTATATTTTTTCAGCAATGAGTGAAAACTGAATGGTTCAATTTTGTGTCACTGAGGCACCCATCTCCACAGGTTCATTTATTATGAAATCAAGCATGAGGAGTATAGCATGACTAAATGCACTTGAAAAATATGTGATTTTATTATAAACAGAAAAATCGTAACTGTCAAGTCCCCGGGCCAACCGAAATTAGATCTCGGCGAAATTAGTTCTCTCGTACATGATATATTTCAATAAGTTACATCAGTTCCAAGAAAGAGACGTCAGGTCATATTCTTGAAATGCTTGTGTCTGAGACTCGGAACACGAAGCCTGTGCAGTGGAATTCCCAGACGTCTTCACGAGCACACGATGTGATACTCATATTTTGGCTGGTTTCTCTCTAGTCCGCCGCCGGGAACGCAACTGCATGGTACGTGTTTCCCGCTGAAATGAATTATGAAATTATTCCTACCTTTCAAGACTGCGCAAAATTTATCTCAATGAAAACATAGCATTAATAAATCTTTGGGATTCATTAAATTTAGTCTACGTTGGAGTATTTTGGGCAAAAAGTAAGAAAATTAGTATGGAGATTTTTCCTACTGAGGGGCTCTTTAATCAACTAACTAAAATCTAACGTAGTTTAGACGTATAATTTGGGCTTATAAGTAGGCTTTTTATTTTTACCTTGCAAGTTTCGGTCATTTTCCATCCAGGATGGATACGATCATACGAATAAACCAAGTGAATAGAACTTATATGATGGCAATCTTGGGACGATAAGAAAAGAAGCTCCATTAAAAAGCTTTCAGAAAGTTATTTCGACGTACGCCCTGCCCTTTAATGTGCCCCTACACCGAACAAGTGACCAGGCTTCTTGCTCAGGCTTTGCGACTCCTGAACGCGATGCGGAGAGAAGCCAGGCAGATAGCACAGAGATAGCCCCCAAAAGAAGATGAATACGACGTGGTTAGCGCGCAAATGTATGGCCCCGAGATTTATACGGTGTCATTCTTCGCTGAAAACGTGCGCAATGAGCACCTGACTTTAACTTACAGTTCGTAAGTTTTTAGACTGATACCGCCTTGCTATAATTTACGTAGCACAGAACTTGAGAAATCGTTTAGGTTCGGCAAGATCACGGAAACCCTGGAGTTTTCGTTTTCCTATCGCTGTCAGTCTTGTTTAGTTTAAGGCTTATTAAGTTAAACTTTCAGTTCTAACGTACTTTGTGTGTGAAAGTGGATTTAGAATTATGTCTTTTAAATGAACTTGGGTAATTTTTGCTTATGTAGTGACCTTAAGGTATTATTGTGCTTCAGACAACTAAGGAAAATTCAGACAAAGCAGAGCATTTGCATTTGAATAATGCTTGTATTCAGCTTGGAGGGCAAATGAAAGGGAGCTTCGATACGCAAAAGCTTTGACATATTCATTAAACCTTAATTTTGCATGCCTTCTTAAGTCAGAAATCAATTTATTTTCTTACAGGTTTTGCAAAATGGGCAGAAAATACTGGCAAATATTTAACTGAGGTAAAACGTGGTAAATGATCCATGATGAAAAAACTAAGTAGATATTAAGTGCATTGAAGTTAAAGTCAACATTATAGTTTAACTTAGTTAATCTTTTTGTAAATATCATAATGAGTAAACATATTAGAAACAGATGTATGTTTTCATTACCAGTGAGAGAAAACAAAATCTGTTCCGCAAATAAATAACTATTCTTGTGTGCCTGGAATGAGGGGCGATAAGAAACAAGAGCACCTGAACAATTAGCCGCAATTATATAAGATTGCCCAGGGCCAGTTGACCATCAGTGGCTGTGATGCCTAACGTGAAGTCCAGTTCTAACCTTGAATCAGGAAATCCAATTAACTGATGTCCCGGACAACATGGGCTTATCACCCCAATGATATGACAGCGATGCTGACATTTAAACACGAAATAGGGACCCACAATACGACTCGTGCTTTGTAGCATTACTTTTTTCAAGATTCTGCGACCTAATTAGGGCGAGAACTGGATTTCTTGTCGTGCACAGAAATGGATGAACTTGCCTTTGCTTCAGAGTTACGGGCTCCAATTTTCCCGTTCGTTAAAAAGAGAGACGTCTGGAATTTTTTTTCTATTTCTAGACGTCTAGAATTCTTTTTAGGTTTGTATAAGAGGTCCGGCTGGTTGCGTACTTTGAGTTGAAACTCATTTTCTGAATAATTTGTTACTAACAGATAACTTTTAATCGTGCTTGCACATTAATAAACTAAATTTTTAGTGAAAATATTGAATCTGGATTCATATTATAATTTCACGGTAACCTACAATGGGTATTCTTATTAACATCATATTTATTTTCTTTATTTTATTTTTTTCATTCAGAATGTGTAAAAGAATAATGAAATGTTCTTAGATTTCAAGAATTTGGTAGTACTTACCATTCAAAAATGCATCCTTATGAAACACCTTAAATTCAAGTATGTCACTCTTATAAATCTTTGAGGTACAATAGTTCAATTTTAAAACTAAATGCTGACAATGAAAGATCAAGATTTCAAATTATTTTAAAAGTTTGAAATCATATGAACTCAGACTATTAAACGGATTTTCTGTCCAATATCAGCCAATAAAGTTATTTTTATTATACATAAGATTCCTAACAACTCACTGAAGATTATAGAGCTGAAGTTGTGCAGTGCAATCGCTCCCGCACAGAGCGCTAGCTCGCTTTCAAGAAAACAATCTCTTTAGGTTTTCATTTGCTGCTTATTACACGCTCTATTTGCGTCTCAAAGGACAAATATCCTATATTTTCCGAAATATTTGGCGTCCGCTCTATTTCATATCTACATACAACTGAATGTAGAGCGGTTGGTTACAGGAACCGATTGAGCGCCCTGTGCGAGCGATGACTTTAATTTACAGGGAGAGCTCGCAAAAGACTGCTTTTGCGGACTCGTATGACTTGAAATTAGCTCATCGTCAAAGTCGGGGCCGCACCAGGGAATACGTAACTTGCGCGTCGTGATTTGAAAACCAGCGCTTCGATTGGCAAAAAACATTGACACATTCATTAGACCTTAATTTTGATTCACCGCAGATGCCTACCTTTTCATGTAAAATATCAAATTATTGCTTCTTTTATCACCAATAAATATACTGTGTATAAATAAATTTCCGATAATATGCAACGAAGCGGCCGTCGTTGGACTCACTCAAAATACAGTAGGTGCAGTTTAAAAAATTGAACAAGTTGTAGCAGGTGCTAAGTGGAGACCTAAAATCATTCTAGGCTTCCCTGAAAAGGACTTGCGTCTGAGTTCCTTGAGCCGTCCGGTCCACATAGCGGTGGTTACTTCATTGCTCTGCCTCAAATAATAATTATTATTTGAGGCAGAGCAATGAAGTAGTCGATTATAATCGATTCCGTGTAGCAGTGTGTGTGAAATTACCTCCTCTGCAGGAGATCCCGGAATCAATGCCGAGCGGAGGGCTTCTTTGGAAAACGAAGATTTTTAAAAGGTGGCACACCAGTGCAGCCGCGGTCGGCTGCTCTAACTTCTTCCAGGAAATCCAAAGCGTGTTCGTGGACTCTGCATGCTGTCCCAGAACCAAGAAACCCAGTGTACCTTTGCATCCGGTATCACAACACGCTCCTCGTTTCAGAATCGTGCGAGGCTTTTCGTGTATGATACACACCTCGATATATGTGTCATTGTACAGAGTCTCCCACAAAAATGTCCCATGGACCCAAAAATGCCCTCTCCAGTTCCTCCAGTTCAAATTGAGATTATATCGAGTCTTTTGTGCGTTAGAAGGATACAATTTTTGAATATTATTAACAACCATTGAAATTATGTACTAAGGTTTGTGCCATATTTCTATGATTTTCTTACCAGAGGACATTTTGTGAGACACCCTGTACACAGGCCCTTCCGGTATGCGATATTGCACGCAACAGTCTCGATCTTAGGTTTTAACGCAAGATTTTCCTAGTATCGGGCACCGTGCCGGGCAAACCAGCTACCGGCACAACATCGCTTGAATTTAGCGTTAGGGCCAGAGTATCTTGCGGTGTTGTCCACGTCTAAAACAGGGCTGTGTAAGAGCTTAAAACTTCGCAAAATTCATTTAAACATGTAAATTACTATCATTTTTTTAAGGCGTCATGAGTATCTATTTTGTTCACGTGTTCAATTCTATTCGTTCATTATTTTTTAACCATCGGCGTCGTGTGCAATGATTTACGCCGTGCAATCAGGTGTGGTATTACGTGGGTACTTCTATGTTGAATACCAAGCACTCTGTTTAGCGTGGCACCAACGGCATGATCATGCCCGGACCTTATTGGCTATGATTCCAGTCCCTGATCGTTTCGCGTCCAAGCTACATTGCTTCCATCTGCACTGTTATTACTGTTCTAATTTCTGTGTGTTTTTATTTATTCTTAATAGTACAAATTGTATTTTTCCCAAATTTTCACAACATTTATCAAATTCTTATTTTCATAGAAATTTTTCATGGATTATATATCTGATTTCAACAGCCCTTTTTTTTTAATAGTCAGAGTAGTGGTCGCACTGCGACCACGCTATGATAATTAACAAACTGGTGTTTCATAGTAACAATTCAAATTGACTTATTCTAGACCATTTGACTCTACAGGATACATTTTAAAAATTTGGAATAAGAAACTTTCAGCTTGAGTTAACGACATCACATATGTCAAATTAAAATGGCAGTTAATCACTGAGGTATATTTCTAAGTTTCAGTCAAAAATGTTTAGAACTTCATCTTATTGAGCAGTATAGTCCGATACATTCTTCATAGGACTTATAGATATACTCTAAAGCATGCCACACTGTCGCAAAGAATGACCCTTTTACGCCACTAGCCCTAACTCCCATATCTCTCCTGAGTATCTGCGATTCATCTGAAGAGTCGATCGTAATTCCTTCAATGGATCGAAAAGATCGCTGCTGCGGTAAAAGAAAGAAGAAGGGCGCTATGACTCGACCTCTGAGAATTCACTTATCCCATGGCAGGCCTAATCCTTTCTCCTCGATTAATCCTGTGTCACAACACCAGCGCGGGCGAGTTCTATATCTAAAATTTTTCTTTATGTCTTTGTAGACAAAATTTGTTTTGCTAAACGCATACTCTAAAATATGTAATCTACCTCGATTTATTTGTAAATTATCACATTACTTAAATTTAATGGCGTATGCTACATCACAGCCGTTGACCTGACTTCTATTAGCTTTTTCTCGACGTATTTGAGGAAACACACGCGTGGGCCCTGTGGTTGTCAAGGAGAAAACCGGCCTTTGTACGACGCTTTTAAGCTTACGATCATATGCACAATACATCGTCTTAAAGCGACCATTCGTCACACAAGTCGCACCCAGCACAAGATCCATTAGTTTAACTAATGGAGAATAATGCCGCAGCTTAAGAAACTCACCAAGCCCAGACAAAGACCTATATATGTTCGTCTCGTACTTGGCAACATGGCTCTTTTGAACGGGAATATCTCATGAAAATTTTCTGAAATATGTAGTCGCTACGTTGAGGAGGTTATTAAGTGGGGACTTACCTCCCGCTCTTTTCTAGCAATATTTTCAGGATCGTGGAAACGCGAATTAAAGAGAACTAAACGGTTTCAATAGCAAAGCAGTGGGCATACCTTGCTGCCTTCAACAAAGACCTGAATGAACTTCTATGGTTCAATAACCATCCAAGTTTGACTGGCTATAAATACATCTGTGCGAATAATTCAGGTTTCTTTGTTTAGTTACGGAACGTAAAGCCTGGAGAATATTTCCGTGTTAAAATAAGCTTGCTAAATAAATTTGTAGTAAATAAAAAGATCAACAGAATTTCTGTTCGAACAACTCATGACAAGTTCTCCGGAAAATTTAAGCACCACATTTGCCACCCCTGATTCTAAGACGAGCAATTTACTGTTATTTCTTGGATTATTCCATTTGTGCCGGAAATGGAGCCCCTCACATGCAAGTCCGTGGCCAGTGAGGCTCGGCTTGAGCGGGGTACCATGCCTCCCTCTGGTTCCAATCTCAGGTACACATCGCAGCCGAGATTGAAGATAATGCGGACGCCAGGAGCCCTTGTCTCACGCTGCTCACTGCGCTCACAAGACCTCAAGACAAGGAAAAAACTCTCCTCTTTCATCTGAAGAAGCCAGCATTCCCGGATTGAACGATGAGTTTACCGACGTGAATTGCTGCTGGATAAATTTGAACAAGTACCGAGATGTGAGTCTGCAAGATGGAAATATTTCCTCAATTTTTTTGATTGCGTAAAAGTTAAGCAGGAATACGACACAAGATTTAGTTTTTTTCCTTTCGTCCAGAATATTATCAATTATGGAATTTTATGCTTCCCTCTCCTCGCGTATAAAGTCGAATTGAAATGTCGAATGTTTTCAACTTTTATAAAAAACAATTTAAAACACTCAATGGAATATTTGCAAGGTTTATATTTTTAAATTATTCTAAACGCTGTCCACCTAAAAATAATAATGTTTGTTCAGATTGTTTTAATGGATATAGTTAGTTATGTTACGCATTCAGATTTTCGTGTTTTCATCATTATAATTGAAAATCTGAAGTTCATCATGAAAGAGAGACAAAGAAGTGCTATGAATAGGACAACAGACAAATACTTAAATAATAGAATATAAAAGCTCAATACATTCTCTCTTAAAACCATGATGAAATTCACAACTCTTACAGGCATCCGACCTGTCAAACCTGAATTGATTCTGAATTACACCTAAATGCTGATCCAGCCTCATCACAGTTTCTGGGTGAACAAGATACTCAAGACATCAATTTCATAGAAATGATAGGCGGGTTGAGAGTGCTCAACAGCAGGTAGATAAATGCTGCTCCTTTTAACATCATCTGGTTGGGAGGCAGAACATATCATCTAGATGTAAATGCAAAAACAGAGAATATAATTACTTCCATTAAGCAGCCTTGATTTTTTATGCTGGAACAACTCTATTGTACAAAAATTACCGTTGCTATTCAGGAGTGGCTACGCTGCTGGTCAGCTTCGTGTTTCGTCAGTTAAAAAAATACTCATGAGAAAGTATAACAATGAAGTAGATACGAAACCACTTCCTCCGAAGAACACAACTAAACAGTTTTATGGTTTACTGCTGGAAACTGTCAACGAAGGAAAAAATTAACGAACCAGAATATTTCAGATATCTTTAATGCTCTGCGTGTGATTTTTTATTTCATTATTCAACCTAGTCAAATTCTTCCAGTACATTGAGTACTAAAGCATTCAAATATTCACCAATCCTGTTAATACAACTACTATTTATCGTACAAAAAACAACGTTTCAATGTATTATACGTTATTCTCTAGCTGAAAGTAGGTAAAAAAAATTTTTAATCACAATCAAAAATGCCAGACCTACGTCCGACTCAGTCCAGCGTCATGTGCCAGTACTTCTGTTTATTGCAGCATGCATGAGATTTTTTTATCAAAAGTATTTCTCAATTTGTTGAATACGCATGAAAAGAAGAATAGAAACATTCGCTTTCATTGACAGGCTCTGAATTGGAAAACAACGAAGGAAGAGTTTCATTTCAACGACGGGACGTATTATTCATAAGTCCACTGAAAGAAATACCATAATGATATCATTTTCTTCAAGTTTTTCTGATTTACATTAGCCATTTTAAGAAATGTTCGGGTAAATAACAGGCTTGCTTCGACTCCTAATGGGTCTTCAAAATGATTTTTGGCTTGTGCTGAAATCTTCACCTGCTTGTAAATTTGTTAATCTCGTCACCGCACGAGCTAGGGTCAGGTCCTACAGAGCCCCTGCTGCAAGGTAGGGCCAGGTCCTACAAAGCCCCTGCTGCAAGGTAGGGTCAGGTCCTACAGAGCCCCTGCTGCAAGGCAGGGTCAGGTCCTACAGAGCCCCTGCGGCAAGGTAGGGTCAGGTCCCGCTCAGCAGTCACCGCACCGCTGAGAACAATCGACTATAAAAGTTGGGCTCTGGGAGAGGTCTTCACGAGAAAAAAAATTCCGGAAAATTTTTGAGCCCCAGCTTCCATACACAAAATTTTTGAGGCTCGCTAAGTAAAGTCAAAAGATTTTTCGGATCATGAAGTAGATGGAATCCATTCGCTGATTTCTTGATGAAATTGAGAAACTCGAGTGTGAATTATTAATCAATCGAATGCATTCCCCGGGTCCCCTGAAGGATGCAAATTTCCAGTGGCTTACTACCGTAATACTCAGCGAGAAATATGAGCCCTTTAATATGTTGTCAAAACGTCAAACACACATGTTATGTACTGTTGTATTTACACGTAGTTTAAAGCTGAATTTTCTTTAAAAAAGTCTTACTAGCGTGAGTCCAGCTGTTGGATATTCGAGTTACTTGTAAAAGTTCTGTCAAACTTGAACGTATCGTCAAAACTGAATTTTGAGCCATCAAGAAATGTGCGTAGTTATCAGTAAAAACATTGCGTATATATTGGGAGCATGTCTTATGTCTGCGGTATAAATTCAACACATACGTTCTCAATATACGAGTGTTACGCAATATTCAGTTCTGAAGAACTCATGTTTACTAAAGTTACAATGAAATCCATCGGGATGTTTTCACTAACTGCTACAAGGTTTCCATACAACCACTAGCATAATGAAAAGGTTTTCTCAAATATCGTTCATTTCTCTCAATTTAGAGGATATAAAAAAACAAATTTTCATCCTAAATTTCGATACATCTATACTATATTGCTGGGTTTCAAGCTCGGTGAACACCTCACAATTGTTTTTAGTAACTTTGCTCTGGGGTGGCGCCCCCTGTCGGCTCAATGAGAAGATGGGCCGCATAAATAACGCGTAGGGGCGCCGTCGTTAAAATGTGCGGCTCCCTCAGGAGGCACCGCTGGAGGCAGATTGGCTGCCGTCCCGACGCGCCTCTCAGCACCGCCTCCTGTCACGCCGGCCAGACATGACGCCGCTTCCGTCAGACAAACGCTCGCTCCAACTCAGAAATTTCCAATTCCAAACTCTTCAGTTTCAATTCAAGTTTTAGAGTGTATGAATGATTTTAAAGCTAGATGCTCACTTGGGTTTAGAAACGTCAAGTAGAGAAAAATGCTTCCTATGTTGCACTGAATGTATGCTGGATTTCACAAATCAAATATTCATGGTAAGACTAAATGAGTCCTGAAAAAGATGAATAATTCACCAGCGGCCTCCGCTGCTGTAGGTAAGTCACACGTTCATAAACGAAAAAACATTCAACAAAAATGTTGCTGGCTCGTATAAATTAAGTCAATCAAAATTTCTGATCAGAAAACTGAACACACCAGTGATTGAACACAGTGGAATGTTATGAATATTTTCGAGTCTTAAGCTGTCGACTACACAGGCCTGAGTGAAACGAAAATTTGCCCTTTATCTGACGGGCCACTTGGGTTGACAGATTGCCCTGTCACGTAGGTTCAACAATTCATGTCAAAGTTCAGTTCCAGTAAGCAACACGGTACTTTGCGAATCTATTCTATTCTTGATATTTTGTCAGAACGAATTGGAAGTCTGTTGTATAAAATAGCCAACGTGTACGTAAACTTTTTGGTTTAAACTAAAGTTTTGGGCCTGAACTTTTGACTTGCGTCAAGTTGCGCCAATATCACAACGAATTAGTCATGAATACATATGTAACTGAAGCGACCATCAAATCCGCCGGTTAATAGTATGAACAGTAATGTGATGCAAAAAAAATTGACTAAGATTTTTTAGATGCTTCCTCTTGTGTTTCTGTTTTATGTGAAGTCTCTTTCCATAAAATTAGCAGAGATGAAATATAAATAAGGGTTGCGTATGGTTTCCCATGTGTAAAATAACGGATGAATTTAAATTTTTACTGTGAAAGCAAAATCCCGGAAGTATGTCGAGTCCGAACGGGAGTGTTGAACATCAGCGTCTGTTCATTGTACGCCGTCAAATTTGGTTAATGGCCGCTCGAAAGTACTTCACTAGATTTAACTCTGTTGTCATCTGTGCTACCTCTTTCGTTCTGTAAGGACGGTAGGCTTGTTTTTCTCATACTATTTTGTTAATGAATCTTTTATGTAAGTTTGTACATCGTCAATGTTTGCCCAGGCATATGCTGTTGAATATCTTCATCAAGATGACATGTTTATATTGAGGCGATCTTGAACTTGCATATACATCATATGATAACTGCATCTCTATCCATGGGATTATTAATTAACATTATCTCCTGTTGAAAGTCTTATTATTGAAAATATTCTGTTAACTTTTATTCATGTTATCTAAACATAGTGGCTGGCAGACATTTATCTAATGATCAACAATTCAAGCCCTGTTTGGTTAATTTTACGATACGCAAGTCGACCGTTGGCAGCAGTATTAAACGTGCCGAGTGAAGTGTGCCATGCACGAACGCATGTGTGCTGCCACCCGCTTCACTGTCAATGGGTCCTGCGGGAGCGCTGGGACTCTTAGGTATTATTGAAGTTCAGCGCCTAACGAGTCCTTTAGCTTTTACATGCATACCTCAGGGCAATACTGGCGGATTTAGCTTGTATAGTACCACGTAATAAAACTTAAGGTGAGCATACTGTTTCAAGTTGGAATAGACTATAAATATGGACCTAGATCAAGATTATTCAGTGAGTAATTGTGTTAAATTCTTTTCCATTCCAGATGTAAGCTCTCGGGACTCGTTTCTATCAGTTAAAGTTGCTAAGCTAGTGTATAAATCGTGCGTGGAGTAGGAAGAATTAAAGTCACCTTCCTCAGTGAATGAAGAACTAGATTATAAACGAAAACTTCATTTTCTCATAAGAGATTCTCAGGCACTGATAACGAGGTAAGTAACTCATAGCAGCATATTTGAGTAGTTTTTTTTCTTCATATGTCAGCCACTATTTTTACTGGCATGGTCTCTTGTAGGGGTATTATTAAGCTGTTTTTGTTAAATGTTAAGATGTGATTTCCCCCGCACTTTGGAATGTACGCGGCTGCACACTGGGACTGATGGGCAGCAGCAGCATTGATGTAAGCGCTATTAAAGCTTTCACTGCAAAACGATAGGAATTGAAGTAAATGAAAAAAGGAATAGAATTAAATTTTATTAAATAAAATTGATAACATGGGTTCAATAGGAAAATAACTTACGTTGATTTAACCTCATCTGATCACTTCTTCCTAATGAGCATGAAAATTATTCAACTGCAATTATGAGCTCATCGAAATGAACCACAAAATAAATTTGAGATCATGTACATTAAAGAAATGGCATGGATGAGGCAAAAAACGAGAGAAAAAATTTGTGGTAAGGTAATAAAATAAAATAAAAAATTTGTGGTAAGGGATTCTTAGTCGAGCCGCGGTAGAGAGCGGTCGCACACG
>VOMN01031516.1:0-41604 GCA_014899125.1 Orchestia grillus
CTCTATTGCCTATGGCCTATCCTATGCCCCCTGAGGGGGCTGCTTATGAAAGCTTAACAAGTTAACACTCGCACAGTTGTGGTCTAGGAGCTGTGACGCGGCTCCATGGCTACGGAACGTAAACTTGAAGGGCATGTACGTGTTCTTTCTACCATAAAAAAAGTAACTTCTTGCTTCTTCGTACCGTACACGACTCTTTGCCCTGATTGTAATAGCAAAACCATCAACTTACTCAAACCAATGATAACCGAGCTCAGCTACCACAACCCCCGATAAAACACTTCAATAAAGTTTCAAATCACAATTTTCGAAATTTTACCCAGGGTTTTGAATTTCACAACTAAAAAGTCTAATTACTGTAGATGGAACGGCCTATATTTACTGAAAGATGTAGACGTACAACCTTGGAAGTATTACGCGGAGCAGCGTGTCTCCTATTGAAGTCAGAGGGTTCGATCCCGTGCGCGCGTAAGGCAAGTTTTCGTTTGGTAACAGAGTGCTTCAAACGGGCATGAAAAATCAACCGTTTCCGATAAACTTAGATGAACAAGCGGGCGAACAAGCTAGAAATAATCGCCTTTGCGACACGTGTGGATGTGAAAACATTTGAAACAATGCGTTGTATTTATATTAGATTAAAATTAAATGATTTTTTCTTGAAGTACAGCCATAGTTCGGATAACTCGTACCTTTCCAAGCGAGGGAAACAGGACTGTCGTGATCAATCCACTCGAAAAAAAATTCACGTCGAGTAACGCATTCACGCGCACATGGATGATGCAGATGCACTTTCCCATTGCATTAAGATGGTCGTAAGAGACTGCTTTCACCCTGTTCCAGACTGATTTTTATCGCTCGCTCCCACCAGGGTCCCTGCTACGGAAGCTACGTCAAAGTAACACAATGGCTGCGCACTGATTCCTATTGCACGTGCAATTGAGACGGTGACAATGAAACGAAAATTGAAAAGAACATTTATGATACATTTTTGCTGATGAAATAAGGACTCCACTCTCTTCCGTATCACAATACCTCAGGCAAGCATTCGGTTGGAACCGAAGGCCTTTACAGTCGCCGGATTCGGAAGCAATCATCCCGAGCCTGATAACCCGAGAATAACGCAATTTTTTTCATTAGCTTTCCATTAGAAAGTAGAAGGCGCTTCTTACCCGGAGATTCGAGACATGACGCCGTTTTTCTTCCTCGATGCAGAATAAGAAGGGAAATTCTCCGGAGATGAAAAATCTTCCACGTAATACTTCTCCAGGGCCACCTGACTCCCTCATTATAGATTCCTAACTATATAAACGATACCCTCTCAGCAATAGCGAACGGTTCAGGAACTTGACGAGTTCTGTAAGTACGGAATGCAGAAGTTGTAACATGAACAGGCGACTGAGGTCAGATAAGTCAATATCGTTACATTATTGTCACACAACAGTAGCACTCGAAACTGTTCCCCAATAGAATCGCGAGAAATAACGCTTCTTATCTCGATGTCAAAATAGTTTATGAGCTATTACTTCTCTCGTTAAGAACTGCCAATTGAAAACACTTGCTAACAAATGAACATTCAATGGAACGTAAGTATGAAAATGTCTTCAGCTTGCATAGTCTCTTTTCTCCAAGTGCCAACTCAATCAGGTTCACTGCGTTTCACAAGACATTAAAATTAACCCCGCAATACTAATAGCAGTTTTTCTTCGCTTCATTGAGCAAGTGCATCAAAAATGAAGACCAATGCGAATCCCAGCGAGTCGCAGTTAGCGGTAAAAAAATCTCCATATTCGATATCGGTAAAGCAATCAAGAAAATGCATGTGGAGAGCAGTAGAAACAACAGAGATACTGGACATACAAATCCAACAAGAACAAAGACAGCTGGAAAAATTTTTACAGGTCATTATCGTGAATTGACGAGGTAAAAGCTACCTGTAGAGTCGAAAACTGTCGGATAAAGGAAGAAAAAGCCGCCAAGTTTTACTCCACGACCTAGTACGTGTGTACTCGCGAGACTACGTACTCCAAGGCAGAACAAACCTAACATTTTGGCTACCAATCATCTATATAAGAACTACAGCTGTATTTCCAGTTGTAGAACGTCGATCACATGTGAGCGACGTACTTTTCTCATTAGAGGCGCCTTAGTCCTTCGAGCTGAGCGAGAAATTGGGTCTGGGAGCGAATCTGCGAAGCCAGCAGTTGTGCAAAACGGACACGGCAGCGTGAAGCTTGAACAGAGGGGAAACTCTACATGAGGAGAACGTACATGAGAAAATACAGAGGATGGTCGAGCGGTCTATCACAAATCATGCGCGTAATTTACGGACTCACAAACTGGAAACGAGACACGATAGGATGAAAAATTTCAACAGTCCGGCGCCTCAGACTGAAGGAAACGATGCACACACAAGACAACATCAGAAAGACGGTCAAGACCGATGATGAATCAAAATGCTGTCCGAAAACTGCATCAGAAGGAATCGCTAACATGAACACAGGAAATATGAAGTGCAAGGCAAGACAACATTGTCAGAAAATCATCTCATTGTCTATCTCCCAACAGTGGAACTTAACATCGAAGCAAGAAATGTACTTCGTTTCAAAATAGATTTGTAAGTTGACATCCGAAGCAAGCTTACTGCAGCCTCCTAATGAAGTACATTGGATGAGCACATTAAAATCAATGCGCAAATCTGCTCATGTCGATGATAGAGTACCACAAGAATAGATTATGAGTTAGTTTGAAGCACCCTACTCGCATGAAATGTGAATTTAGTATGGAACCATTTAGTATGGACTATCGAGAACGAGCAATCAGTGCAGTACAAAGTGTGTTCACACACAGGATCCCTTGCGTATGGACACAGCAAGTTAAGAATGAAGAGGAAGAAAAGAAAAAGAAGAGATAGCGAAGAGGGTGTGAAATGGAAAGAAGCAAAATGGGCACGAAAGATACAAGTCCCGAAGGCCTATCTATAGCTGAGATAACCAAACAATGTTCGTCCAGGTACACCAGTCCCCATTGCATACGATAGACAAACCTAATTAACCTAACCCTATCTCACGCCGCCTCAGGGGAACTGGTTCCAGGAGCGCAGTCCAGCTTGAACGTTCAGTTCGCACGTACATCCAGAAATTAATCGTCGGGTATGAGATCAGAAAAATTTAGTCGAAAGTACTTCACCTTCAATGTACAACTCATTTTTGAACGCACGAATCGAAATCTTATTAAAAATTTACCGCTCCTCAAAAAATTAGCTTGATGAAATGAGCAATAATAAGTCATCATAGATAAACTAAAATTCAAAATTGAATTTTTCACAAATTACACAAAATTTTCGAACAGGTACCTACTAAAACGTAACGACTCGCTATGAAATTTTCTCCATTATTGGAGGCCTCTAAAGCGGTCATCTAGTTGAGCATACCAACTCCAACTCCAGCTCTCGCACCAGGACACTCAACACATGTTGATCTTGGAATGAGGAAGGCTAATTTGACCAATACGAGTCGTCTAATTGGATAGCAATTGACTACGACAGGAAAAAGGCAAAATCATAACTTCCTCTGACTAACGCACTTCGGTGACATTCAAAACATGGTAACCTTTAAGGTTTGCCGTAGAATTCGGAAGGCTTGTCATAATAATAACTTGGGTTTTTACACATGGAACGGCTCCCTAGACCCGTCCCTCAGTGCTAGGGCCGCCATGGGCGCTTCAAGGTTCTTGTGTTGAGGAATTAGATTTAGATGCCCTCTTGATAAATCTGAAGGAAGCATTGCACTGATATTTAGTCCCAACCAAACTTGTCTAAATAAAAAAGTAGTAGCTCCTGCCTAAATAAAAATGACAAAATGTGAGCAATAGCAAGCTTAGAATGAAGAGCATTTCAATTTGCTTTTGTCAGATGCCAGAAACATTCACATCTAAGGAGACACACCGTTGGACTGAAAGCAAAAAACGAATCAAATAAGAAGACGTCGTCATGAATGATATTAGAGACGCTCTTCATTGGGTGACATGGTCAGATTGTAAAAAAACAATAAATAATTATTACAATATTGCAACCTTAAGCTGACAAATGGCAAACAAGTACTCATCATGCGATGGTACAAGACTGAGTGCAAAAAAAAAAGAGTGAACAAGCAGAAGAAAAGTGAAGTGATATTTTTAGCCCAAACAGACCGACAACGAAGAGTCGTGACAAATTTTGCGGCGAAATTGAGTGCACAGAATCATAATCTAAACGCGGGACGTTTCAGAACCTGCATAAAAAGTGTAATTCAAATGGAACCAAGTCGTGAAGTTCCTGAAGAAAAATGATTTCCATTTCCATCATTCAACATGGTTTCAGAGTTTCGTAAGAACATTTCCAATTCTCTAACAAAGAAATAACTTCACATTCTCGGAACGAAATTCCGAAACTTTCAAAGCGACACACCTACTCGTGAAGTCCATTGTAATGAATGAAATAACTTCAAATGTCCCACACCCGCGCTCTCTTGCCTTTTAACAAGGCAATAAGGTTAAACGCAGAGGCTTTAACACTATCCCCGCTCTGCAAGAATACGTCTTGCACCTGGGAGGCATAGAAATGTCATATTCTCTCAACACACGAGAAATATATGACACACCCTCGCATGAACTCGAGCGACTGGCAAGAAAGGTCGTCTGAGAACCATGACTCGCCTCGTGTTCCACTCTGTCTAAGGTTAGAATTGTTTTCCTGTGTTCACGTATCGTACGAAACTTGCGTTCCCGATACTGAAACAATTGAAAGAAAACCCCAAAAACGTCAAAAATAAATGAATTGAATCACAGATGGAATTGTCTTCAAAATGTTTGAAATAAGGCCTACAGTTAGTGACACCCGATAATTTTGACCTCTTGTTAAAAATTCAAAAATAACGTCATCGTCTCAATATTTCAGTCCACTAAAAAAGCTTCAACTGTTTCTTTTGAGAGGAAATATTCATAAACTAATTAACTTCCGAATTCCCTTTCGCAATTACGCTAACAACTATTCCCCTAAACTTGAACTATCAACTTTCTATTCACCAAAGTTAAACAGATTGCAACCACAACATCGTTCTAACCCCCCAGTCCCCTTGCACCAGACCATGCGCTGCCACTCGAGTCACAGACTCGTCACTCGAGTCCCAAGAACATCTCCGGTCAGGATCCCCAAACAATAAATGCAAACTGCAGTCCCCGGCGGCGAGGCAACGTCTCGATGCGTGACTAAGAGTAGATGCAGAGGCAGGATAACGCCTAGGCATACGCTAACGTTGAGCTGACGCTTCCTGTAAGGCAAGAATACAAAATGTAAGTCAACCCTAGGAAGAACATAGCTATTCTTCAAACTGAAAAACACAGTCAGGTTTTAAGACTCAAAAATACACTGATGCATTGTCACCACGCGCTGAAAGGCTGCAGTTCAGTTCAACACGGAATTTAGGGGTTTAACGAAAAGACCGTATTTTTCACACACTTTTCCTATTGTAAATTATTTGGTTGTCTTTGGTTAATTATCTTCCACTATTTACTTTACTGTAAAGTAAAGGTATAATTAAATAATTTGAGGGCAATTTTGTTTTCAAATTTCCTCCTTTCAAACATTAAACAGCTAATATCCCAAAAGCCCATTTTTGTTCGCCAAGTTTCATAGAAGCAAAATTATTTAGTTTGCCATTTTCTGGTAGATGTGAAATTTTGAACCTCTTTTCTACCTAACACCCTGTATTTCTGTGTTACACTCATTAAATGTAAAATAACGCTCATTTCGAGGTTGCAACGCTAGAGAGGAACAGTTCACCACGAGCTACACCGCTGCAAATCTCCACAACCACAGGGTGCAAGTAAAGTGGCCTTGCACATTCCTTGGTTTAATAAAAGCAAAATAAATAATAAAACGAACAGAGAACTTTAAATTGGAACAAATAAAATGAAATCGCATTTACTGGAGTTTTTTCATTTTATTTTGTTTTTATTAAAGTAACGAACGCACCAGACCATTTTGCCGCCTTCTGTAGAAGCCCCGCCCTACATCAACACCAGACCGACGATTTCAGCTCTCACCCTCGAAACACAACGCTTGCTACTGCCTCCAAACTTCCCTGCACCCCTTCTCCCTCTTCCTTGGAATCACAGTTTGTGCCGCGCAATTGGCGATTGCATCGACTGACTAAACCGGTGAGAATCGGTCCAATAACGCTGGCCCTACATGCAACTTCACACGTTTTTAAAAACGGTAATTTTGCAAATTGCCTTTCAAGATCGACCAGGTTGGGCCTACTCAAATACCCAATTGCTTTGAAGTCCGTAGGAACGGAGTCCGTTGATGCGAGCATCAACTGTGTCAACACTCCCTTGCTTCTTAACGTATAGGAACTTAGGGCTCGTTTCAGACGTCAGCTAAACTTCCCTGACGTCACACAAGTTCCGTGTGCAAACACCGCTCTCACTAAGGCTGCAGGGAACAAATGTATTGCTCCCGCAAAGGATGCACACAATCCGTAACTATTTCCTTCAACAGGCTACATGACAAGGGGCCATGCTCGATTTGAATATTCTGATCCATAATTGTCGGTAACGTTTTCGAACAAAGGCAATAAATAGTCCAGTTATTTTCTTGGCTAAGTGACAGCAAAGCTAAAAGATTGGACCCATTACCGAAACTCATTAATTAGTTGACCTAATGAGCTAGTGCCGCACAATACACAAGTAGTTTAAGGTAACCGAGACCCGCATGCCAAGAAAGACAGACATACTCACACTTGAGGGGTCGATGATAGGAGGAGCCTTGGACAAATCCACAGAACTGGGATCGCTTTGTCTGTTGTCTCTTTCTTCGTGAAATCTGGTCACCTGGGAAACATGTAAATTGTGAACTCAGCTGAAGCTCTTCAAGTTGATTTCAACACATACACAAGGAAATTGGTGAATAAAGTAAATTGCTTATTTTGCTACACCAGCAGATGTGAACCTCAAGCCAAGAACTATAAAAGCACTAGTATGTAAACTAAAACTAACGGGTTTTAATGAAGACATGAATTGAAATAACTAATATTGATGAAAACATATTGAAAGTTATAAAATGACATGACTAATATACAGTATACATCCAATTTATAAATTCATAAATTTTTCAAATTTGAGTTATTAACCTCGTTCGACCGGGGATAAATTGTATCTGTGCTACCAACTGACTGAATATGAAAAGCAGTGGTTGTTTCAGTATTTTTTTTCATGCAATAACTGAAAAGTTAATTTTGCTTTGTTATTCCTTCAGAAGCGGACACCAAACAAATCTATAAATAAAAACACAACGGGTATTATTATGTTAGATTATTTCAAGTACGCAATTTTAGAGCTCAAACACAATGCACAATTGACATTCATTATTTCTACACATTGTCACACTGAGTTAGAGAGGAGGTAGCTCTTGCTACACGAAGGTAAATTGTGGCTATTTGAACTAAAGCCCTTAAACGCGCAACTCATTTTACAACAATCCCGAATTCATTTTACAAATTCACAAAAAGTATATTCCCCTATTACTAACGCCATTAGTTCCATTGTTATGACGGTGATGTTATCCTAGTTCAGGCGCTGCACATTGCTCAACACGACGCGTTGGCGCTCACCAATCTCTTGACGTAGGCTAGAGTGCCGGGCATGAGAGGGTCGTCGCTGACGTGGTTGTGGCCGTCAGAGGAGTCGAGGGGCCGCACACACTCGGCACTGTACGGCGGACTCACCGCCACACTCTCCATCACAATGATTTCCGCGTCGTCGTTCCACCGCGCCTCCGGCATGCTGGAAGACACGTGCAATGAGCACAAATGGTGAAATTCTCTTCAATCAAGGCAGAGCATTTCAACGTGAGGATTTCTTTCCCTCCCTCGAGTGGAAGTGATCTTATTTCAACTTGAGTGAAGAGAATGAGAACATCTATGCTATTTTATCATTAGGAGGATTCCTCTCAGTTTTAAGTGCCTTTAATGAAATGCACCAGGGCTACTAGAGTCGTATTATTAATTTTTTACAGGCCTCAACTGACGTAGCAACTCGGACTACACTCGCTCTTAGTTCAGTACATTTACAATACTAATTCCCTCTCATATAGACTGATTTAAGTTGTTCAAATCCAACTACAGCCCTACTTCACTGAAGTCATTTTCCAGCGAGTCTAATTTAAATTCAATAACAGAGCAATTGAGCTAATATGAAGTCCGTTTCCTCCATTAGGGGCGTAGGATAGGCAATAGTAAGGTTTGTGGATCGTATGCCATGATGGCCGGCATCTTGTTGGGTTACCTCAGCTACAGGCCTTTGGGATATGTATTTTTCGAGCCCACTTTGCTTCTTTCCGTTTCCATTCCTTCTTTGCTATTTCTTTGTCTTTTCTTCCTCTTCATTCTCAATCCGCCCTTTCTGTGCGCAAGCGGTCTCCACAACCAAGAGCAACTGTGCATAAATTCTCGATACTAAACGGTCTTATTTTTACCTCTTACGATCACATCTCATGTAGATAATGAGCTACAAACTTACTAATAATCTAATTTAATGAAGTCACTTTCAATGACTCATTTGTGTATAATGGAATTTTGATGCAATATTGAAATTTCTTCACTGCTAACCTCGAAATTGCCCCACACTGGACATATCTTCGGGCGCAAACACTGCAGTAAGAAGCATGGAATAGGAAACATAAAATATTCATTTTGGAACATCTATTAGACCTACCTATAAAATAACACACCGAGTCATTGTACTTATTTTTTGAGCGTACCATTTATTCACGCACTGAAGGAATTAGGAGAAAATTCAGGGGTACTAACAGCACGACTACGTCAGAGAAGGCAGTTCGTAGCAGTGATACAGAAAATTACCTTATTTCACACGAGATGTACCGTCATTTTTGAAGCATAGGGACGCTATCTTATCATAAATAGTAATTATCACAGCGCTAGCAACACAGGTGCCAAAGTTTGGAAGTACATAGAGTGAACTCGACCTACCAATATAAACTGACAGGAACTGCCTGCTTCGACAGGAAAACTGTATATAATCTTCAGATTGCAGGCAAGATGTCACTTTTTGAATTCGTTCAGCCCGTTGAGGAGTAGCAAGATCGCCTCATTTTGAAATCAAGAGCAAAGAAATGTGTTACCCATCAATCTTAGGCATAGACTGTCTCAGACCAGGACTTCAACTACCTAGCCAAATAGAAGATATTCGAATTGAGAAATAGGCTTTTCATGCATTTCTTTTCAAATCTCAACTAATATACGTACTTAACTATGGATACGAAATATTTCCCAAATCATAATATAAATACAACTAGGAACTGATGGTTTTTTTGCAGTATGGAAGCCTCACGAAAGAACAACCATACTGCAGTATTTGAAGCAACGAATAGTCTTTCTCTGCATAGAGCGTTTAGACCGACTCCAGCAAACAACCGCTCTATTTCTTATTGGCTCCATACGACAGACACGCTCACGCTCCATTTGCTCCTCGTGACACGCTCCATTTGCTGTTCTATTTAACGCTTGCTCTCATTAATGCCACTCTGTGCAGGGAGTGCATGTAGAGGGGTTGTTTGCAGAAACTGATTTAGCGCTCGACGCGGGACACCATTGTATTTTTACAGCCATATTTATACTCAATTTCTGCATTCTGTGAATTAACGAGCATTACAGTAACATTTCGTTTTAAAACAAGCACTAATTTTGCACAATTTAGAGTCAGTTTGTTATTCAATGATTTGCCATGTAAAAATTAGCCTTTTACCATCCAAATTATATCCCAGTTCAGTAACATATTTTCACATGACACATATTTTCTCTTGAAGGCACTATTTATACAATTTTAGATACAAAATTTTCGCGCTACATTTTTGTTCAAGAAATTCATATTGTATTCTAAAGTAAAGGTATTCATATTGTACTCATATTGTATTCTAAAGTAAAAGGTATTCATATTGAGTGTACCGAGTTCAGTACTAAGTCACTTTTAAAGGTCGACCTATAATTTATGGAAATTATGTTATGTAACAAGTTCAGGATTTAACGGTACCAAGGATACAAACCTGACAAGGTCACAACAGGACACCTTATCAAATAATTTGCACCAGAAGAACAAGTCCAGCAAATAACTTAAGGTTAAAATGAAGAAACTCACCACTTGACTAATCTAAGGTAGAGTTGTTGACCAACTCGAGTGGCTTTAGAATTCATAGCATTGTTGATAACCTTCCTCTCCTGAACTGCTTTATCGAATCGTTTGCGTAACTGAAAAATAATGAAGAAATGTTAACATAATATCAGAGCAGAAATTAATACAAAAGTTAGAAAGGGACAGCCTGACCCAAGTTGCCTGGCGAGTAAAAACAATAATTGATAGCTAGTTAACATTCATAAATCACATGATATTCAAAAAAATCTCTAAGAAATTTGCTAAATACATCAATGGCCACAAAGGAAGAGTGATGCTTGGCATTCAAAATCAAACAACAATTATTGCATCTGCAGGCCGTTTTAAGCACAATGTACCCACTGATCTCCGTACTACTATCATGAGCTGCATGGTGCTTCATAATTGGAAAACTAGCAATGCTGCTTCAGCATTATTAGAAAACTTACATAGATTAGTGAACTCATTTTGAAAAATTTATTAATCAGCTCGTAAAATTTAGGTTGCATTACAACCTAAAAAGTTGAATAGACACACACAAAGTCAATACAGCACAGAGTACTGCCATTGCAGCAACAATGCAACAATTCAAAAATAACTGCCACCAGTCAGGGTGTCACTTAGGATTGACTTGAGACACCATAGACACAACATCACAGGACCAGAGTCTCAGGGTGCTAGTGTAACACTGTACCTTGAACAGCTAGAAAGTAGTTTGGGCACCCTGTCCTGGGCAACACTGGCGTGTTGCCTTGTCAGACAGTGTTAAATCTTTCCTCCCCAAGGGAAGCACTCTATTCAGAGTATTGAACCCAGGACCTCCTGACTAGGAAGAAAGGATGCTATCACTTGCACTACAAGCATAAAAACTCTTGCACATACACACAAAATACTAGGTACTTTGTCCAAGTCTGATGAGGTCTTCCTGGCATCTTTTTTCACTAACCAAGTATCTTCTACAGTGACAGAGTTGGGCAGTGACATCCTATACCCACATGCTTAAGAATTTCCCTTTAAAGTTTCCCCATCACATCATTACTGGAAATTGAAGTGTATGAAATCCACCTTGCACTAAACTCTGTAAAATAAGTGGATAGAAATAATACAGCGCTTATTTTACAAATTACTATTCCACAAAATGCTGCTTCACGCTATACCCACTTTAATCGAACTTGCAAGGTATTTAATTAAAGAAACTTTACCAGACATTTTTTTTACAACAGCAGGGCATCAAATACTTTATATCAACATAATGCAAAGATCCAATAATTCACTAGTGCAATGAGACAGTCAAAGCAATAAATCCTGAAGACATTTTACATTTACATTCATAAAAACACCAACAGCACCAGAGACAGGTACAAAGCAGCGAGCCAACTCACCACAGATATATCGATCTCAGGGAGAGGAGGGGGTGTGACATTGCTCTCAGGCTCCTCAGCTATGTGGATATTTTTAATTTTGCTCATGTATATTGTGTGAATGTTGCACATTGTTGCCTTATTGTTTGTTGCTGGCAACTCTGAAATAAAAAATAAAAAGTTACTCATTCACTTCATTTCTGTGCAAATAAAAAATTCAATTTGTCCATGAACCGAGGTATCAAAAATTTCAGTGAAGCGTACAAATAGATTACATAACATTACACGAAATATGAACACCGCTAATTCTGCAAATCATACATGGCTTTTAATTTTTCTACACAATAAGACACTCATATGGCCGATGATTAGAAATATTGATGTGTTCAGGCTCTCCTACAAAACTCTCCAAAATACCATCAAGAAAAGAGCAATTATATCCTCAACAGAGTGACTTTTCTCCAACACTTCATGCTGTTATTACACTGCATTTCAAAAAATTAATACAAGTTAATGATATTTCTAGAACAGCTATAGAATTTGAAGCTTGGAAAGTTCAAGTGTTTTTTAAATGCTTGGAAATGCACCTCTACCTGGTGAGATCCCAAATAAAGAAAAATCTTTACATCAGCATATTAAATAGGTATACTTCAAACAAAATGCTAATATTTTTAAATTAATTATAAAATTGAACAGCCTAGTATATGCGATCCTTAACAATAATTAATAACTAGTGCCACCCTAAAAATATTCATTTTGCTCCTATAGCTCCTATCCTGCATTTGAAATTGTGAGAATTACAATAAATTGGGAATTTGACTTAGGGATTGGCAATTTTCTGAATAAAAAGACTTCTAAATGCATTGAGTTTATTTATTTGATTAAAATTTAACAGATTTCATTACATTTTATTCACTTTCCTAGAAACTTTTGTTTTTATTTCCTAATTTACTACTAAACACAAACATTTCTGCTGAAATACTACATTAACATTAGTCAACATACATTATCAAGAACATTTAAGCCTACTAAATCAGACTCATACTATTCAAATGCTGTACTACATAACTAAGAATGGAAAGCCAGGCAAGTCGTATGATTATCACTTTCACAAAGTAATGAGCTTTTTGGCCTCACAGGCAATGGTGCAGGATTGCTCTATGCTTGCCCAGAACATATGTTGGCAGACACACAACCCAAATGCCATCAACATGTTCAATCAAATTGCAGAAACATGTTCAAATTGCTTGATTATTTTCAATCAAATTGCAGAAAAATCCTCTAATATAATGTGTCCATTCTTTGGGGCTTTTACTGAAGTAACCTATTTACAAATTGGTTACTATAAGTTTGAATGAAAACCTCGCTGCAATCCCTGTTGTCAATCTGTCAAAAATAGAAGTACTGGAAAACTGACTTTACACTATAAGTACAAACCATCTGACAAAAAGCAGTGCAATAAACTATACACTTGGAATGGAATAATAAACAATATCTTCACTGGGTGGACCCATTGTCAAAGATGGAGAGAAAACGAAAATGAAAGTTCATTGAGCAAAAACGAAATCAGCAAGCCATAACATGGCAGTAGGTAGTCGTGGTATAGCTTGCAGCAATTCAAGAACTCAGATTGTCACACCTAAAGACAAGGCACCATTTCCATTTAGTGTACAGTTCAAAATAATAAATCTAAGCATAAGGTATGTCCCCACACAGAAGCATCAAGTTAAAATTGAAGCGTAAGGAAATACAAAAACAAATAAAGATGTAAAACTGATGGAAGTAAATTGGGTATGGAAAAGTCCCAAAGGCCTATTTACAGCTGAAAAAGCCTAACAGTGCCCACTAAAGGGAAAGCTAAGACTTGTTAATTAAAACTTTTAACAAAACAAAGTTAGACCTAATAGCTAAAGTTGAACATTACGTTTTTCGAAAATTAGACATACTTCCTAAATGCTGTACATAAAAGTTATTTTACTGCTTCACCACTATCAGCATTTACTGATACACTCAAGGCTCAATTTATGAGAAGCTGGAACACTCAAGATCAACTAACATACTGGCAAATACAGAACAAACAAAAGAATGCATAACATCTGATCTTAATTATGCCAAAAACTAATGCTTGCCATTTGTTTGTAGAAGCTAGCTACTAATAATCACAACTAAAAATGTTCTAAAATGCAAATGCACTGGAAACAGCCAATACAAATTTCAAATTGTAAGGGATTAATTTAAAAATGCAACTACAAACAAAAAACAAGTAACCTATTTAGATGGATGAAATTTGGATCCTATTTAGTTAAAGAATGATGAACAATGTGATGTTCAATTAGCTGAAAACAGACATCACTAAGAATCCAAAATTTGTTACTGGCATACACAATACTTACTGAGAACAAGTACTCTGGCTTTAGAATCAAAAGCCATAACTTCTCCGCTGATGTCTTCATCAACAGCTGTAGTGACACAGACTGTAGATCCAATTGTGAAAATATCATGGTCTGTCATGGTGAGAAGCCCACCTGCAACAACAAAAACATGAATAGGGAATAATGCTATCTCTAATTAAAGTAAATCTAATATTTAGTATACTTAAGAACACCACACTATTAAGGATAAGTATGAATATTGTACAAAATACTTTTCAAAGCCATAACTGCTAGTAGACTTATTAATTTATTATATTTTTTAAATTGAATAGACACCTGCTATAGGCAATGAAATTTAATACAACAAATTATTACCCTTAAATGCATTGAGGATAGCTTTTACATGTGTGTTGTTCTACCCATTCAAATGTCCATTTCCAGTACCAAAAATTTTACACCATCAAGAAAGTTTGGTAACCGAGGAAATAAATTTTGGTGTCGAGATGAAATATTTTCATTTGATACTTGAGATACAAAATTTAAATCATGATCAAAGAGCAAATAAATAAAACCTTGAAAGCAATGTCTCGGATTAATTGCAGCCAAGTCAATTTACAAAAGACATGTTACATGTCATTTGGTATGAAATTCCTGGGAAACAATGACGAATTAGTGTGGAATGGATTTGCATTTTATACAATACAGCATACAATTTTGGGAATGCTGATTACTCTAAATTTTACAACTTGACCCCATTGTCTTACTCAAGCAGTTAAATTACTCTTGATGTTATATTTTATTCTTAAAGTGGAAGCAGAGCAGAACTTGGCTCCCAGAGTGCTGTGAGGAGGCAATAGGTCTTGATCTTTTCAATAAAGAGTTGATGTAAATTTGAAAATGAAATATACAGGTACTAGATAACTAACTAATATTTTTCATAAATTAGAAAATTAGTTCAAAGCTCCTTATCTACATGAAATGTGATCCAAAGAGGGCAAAGAGAAGGAACCATTAAAGAATGGAGAGAAAAGAACAGGGAATCAATCTAAGCCCACAGAATGTTCCCATACAGGTTTCCCTGGACATAGAGAAACAGCAAATTAAGAATGAAGAAGAAGAAAAGACAAAAAAGAGATAGCAAAAGAAGGAGTAAAAATTGATAGGCACATAGTGAGAAAACCCCAATTTGAGGTTTTCTAACAGTGCGTATGTGGGGATGCTAGTCCCAATAACATGCTACAAACTAACCTAATCCTATTGCCTATGTTTAATGTCCCTGGGGAGGATCTCATTCAAGAGATTTTAAAATCTCTTTACAACTATTTTCTTACAAGTTTTATGAGTAATAGTTTTAAATTTATCCATTGCAAAACGTTTTAGGTTTTACCTTCAAACGATAGCATTAGTTTTGCTGCATCTGAGTCTTGTTTGAACTTTACAACAGAATGCTTACAAGCAGCTCTGTTCCCAATGAGTAGTGGCTCACATTTCTGCATGCAAAAAAAGGGGAAGGTGGTAGAGTAGGTGTGCACAGTCAAGTATGTTGAAAAAACTTTTCTCCTTTTCTCCCTCATATTTACTAGCTTTTCTTCATTAAATCATTAAAAAAATACAGAAAAAATTATACTTTTCAAGTGTTTAAAAAGTGTGTCCTGCTAAGCTATGAAGAGAAAAATCTATAATATGAAAGAACAAATTTGGCATTGTATATCCATTGGAGTTGGATATGGACCTCCACAATCAGAAATTGATTACCTCCTCCAAATTAAAATACTGGCTATTTCCACAACTCGGGGTAATAAATGACATTTCATTAACACATTTAACAGATTTTTGCCTATTATATGAATGCATGTCTATAAAATCACTGAAGTGAATGAATAGTCAAATTCTAGGTAATTCATATTTATAGGTACTTGCAAGATAAAACCTGCATTTTGGTCAGAAAGTCAACAAGCTGGATACGAATTTTGCTACAATTCATCTCATTTGCCAATCTTCTACACTGAGCCCCATGAAAAACAAGATACCTCATCAATAGTACACATCTTATCTTTGTAAACAAGCATGCAAATTTTTTCCCTACATTTTCATTAGTTCTGGACATGGAACGCCCGCCTGAGCATTGAACATTTTCTATTGAGATGTCACCATGTTTGAATTGTGATTAGGACTCATAAACATGAACGGACTTTTGACTTTCTATTGCTAAAATTACACCTTTATAAGGCACAGGGTGTAATTTTGGTGGCAGACTAAGCCAAAGAACTTACATTTCTGACCCTAATTAATTAAAGGAAGGGTGGTTGATTGCTCATTGGAAACAAAAAGATTCACAATTAAGGGGACCGTCTCATTTTTTAAAAAGTTTTCCCTATGGGACGGATCTGCTTCAGATTTGACACATGTACGTAACTCAATAAAATAAAAGGAACACATTTTGCTGATAAAATCATGGGATGGTCATCTTAACTTTACAGAATTTTTTTATTTATGGCTCATTTTATCAAATCTTACTTTGTTCATAGAATAAATTAGCCTTATATTACATCTTGTAAAAGTGCATTCTTGTAAAAAGCTGTAGACAACATATCAACCAAGTTGAATTAACTTCAACTGAACAGTAAACAAAATTTCAAAACTTGATGCTCTTCTTGAAAATCAGCAATTAAAAATCATTGAAGAGGTCAAAAACTCATCTGTCAATTTAGTGATCAATTTCGTATACTGCCATGATCACCTGCTGAGCAAGAGAAAATTTTCCAGGTTGAAAACAATTTTAAATATTTTAAACATTTATTTTGCAAGTGCAACAAATTGCTCTGAAAGCCATGGCAACATGGGTTACTATTTTCGTCTTGTATTAAGACTGCAATTAAAAACTAGAATATTTTGTTATACACCATTTCATAACCTTAAAGATGTACAAAATTATTCTGAATACTATGTAAACGTTTTAAATGGTGAGAAGTTGTTAACAAAAAGCTTTCAAAGGGTCCCAAATAACCCTACATGATGGTATAACAGGTAAATTCTCAATTAACATTACCAATGGGTTTCAGAAATTCAGGTTTTCTAAGAATCAAAATTAAACATTTTTAAAAATGATTCTCAAAATCTTAAGCTGGGCTGTACCCCAAATCCTTCACAAGTTGTAGTTGTAGTAGTAGGGAAAGCAGCGCTTGAGTAACTCAGTCTATCTTGCACCGAAAGAGTAGGGACCATTTAGAATGGACTTAGAAGAATGGGGATTCTATGCACAGGGTGTGTTCCCATACAAGATCCCCTGCACATAGAAACAGCAAGTTAAGAAGGAAGAGCAAAAAAAGACAAATAAGAAATAGCAAAGAAGGAATGAAAATGGAAGGAAGTAAAGTGGGCACAAAAGACAGAAGTCCCGAAGGCCATCTAAAACTGAGGTACCCTAGCAGTACTTCCCTGGGGGCGCTAGACCCCATAGCATAGGATAGGCAAACCTAACTAACCTACCTCTATTGCCTATGGCCTATCCTATGCCCCCTGAGGGGAATCCTTCACAAAATCAATAATAAAATTGACATTGCAAAATCCAGTAGGTATGCAATTCTACTAGTTGATTGTTCAAATCATATCTTCAAAATTTACTATGCATAAACATTTTTGGCAGTTGTACACTTATAAGCAACTGACTGAGCAGTTCCAGGTTAAGAGGAACAACGATGCAGGGGAGTCTAGTTCATATACCTAAAAATGGTCTTTTTATTGAAAAATGTTTTTTCTTACATACTTTATAACAGCAAAAATTAAAAATTGAACCAGCAAAACTAACTGCACTATGAATAAAGAATGAGAACAAACATTTCATTTTGATGAGGTTACATATTGTTTGCTTGAAAATGATGCATTATCTTACATGCATCTTCTGCAGGTAAAGTGTATGAAATTTGATAAATGATACCTTTTCATTTACTTCATTTTTATATATTTACAACCATTATTGATATTGTGTTCATTTGCATGCAATGCTTCACAAACGAGTAGAATGCTACATGATCATGTACGTTTATCCGTTTTTGATAGAACAAATTTATTAATATTATTTTCTGATGTTTGGGTGACAAATATGGTCAATTGGCAGTTTTGAAGCATACTTGGATATGAGCCACTTGCTTGAGCTCACTTAAGATCTGGCAATACAGCTTGGGCCGTTACAGACTGACATCAATGTCATTAAACGTCTGGGTTACAGTTAACACAAGCATGCATTATAAACTATACTGACTGAAGTTGTAGATTTTCTCCATTAGTAGCATTGAAGTATTTTCCTAATGAAACTGGCCCAGAATACATGTCATTTCTTTCAATTTTACAATTATTTTAGAACTGCATCAATCAAAAATAATGGATCTATATTAGTATGAGTAAATAACCATGATAGTTGTCATTTATCAGTTAAATCTTCAAAAATGGGTGAAAATGCAAATTTTAGATTTGGTAAATGAATATCAATTCCAGACAATAACAAATTGGCATCAGCAAAAAATTTGGAATTAGCCCATCACTAGTTTATGGGAGAGAATATTATTGAAATTCAATGTTTTTACTTACCTTTATAATTTAGTTTATTCCAAGGCTAAGCTTTCCCAGTTAAAAGTCAATAAAACAAATATTAATTGATTCCCATAGGTGGTATAAGATGCAGATTGGGACCTGTTGGCAGCTAGCATTCAACCATGTATGGTGAGAGTCTGTTATGTAGCTTCATTCAAGTAATGGTTTGCTCATTTGCAGAACACAAGTAGGGGAATTGCTATGACCTAGTTTTAGTTCCTTAGTCATCAGATATGAGATATTTCTTCATTTGTTGATAGAAGCTTTCATCACCATATTCAATTAAAAACAGTTTAAAAATCAAACTTTAATGAAACACTTCAACTTATATTAAAATTTAAACAAACGTATTCAAGCTTTTCTTACACTAATACAACAATGACAGACCCTAGAAAAATTAGGCCTGTTTTCACACATTTTAACTACTGTTATAAGCAGATTATACTTTGCAAAATCATCAAAACTAATCTATTCTTACCAATTTTGCTGTAACTTAATGTAGCATAATGTAACAAGAAGAGTGCATGAAAGCAATGGAAGATGAATATGAATATTTTTTTAATGCTTTCTATACAACAAAACCTTTCAAAAAAGAGGATTCTGTCACTCAGAAAAAAATGTTATCCAATGACATCAACATAAAGACAGTACAATGAATAGGACACTTGGTGTAGTTTGATGCACTAGAAAAATAATAAACCTGTCAGAATAGCACAAATATATGATAAAGACAGTCAGATGACTTTGATCAGGATATCATTATCACATATGTATGGACAGTCAGTTGACTTATCAGGACATTACACATGTACTTACACAGACAAGGACAAAACCAGTTTAAAGAAAGAACAAGCATGTAAACAATGATTGAAAAAATCACATTGAAACACATGGCAATTATTTCTAAGATAATCATTGAAATGGTAGCATAATCATACAAGGATATGTAACAAAATCTGAACACATTTTCTCAAAAAACTGATGAACTAAAAATTGAACAACACTTATGTTAAACGTATTTCTTCCAATGATTCAATTGACTTCACTTAGCTTAGTCATATACACTACCAATAGATACACAATTTCACAAAGAGAACACTATTTTCGTCTAAAATAAAACTAAATAAGATAATTCTGAACAATACTCAGTTGACCAAATGATTTCGAAAAAAAAGATGTTAATACGACATAAGAAAAGATAAAGTTTTGACACTGCACAGCTTTAATAGAGACAGATCTTTATCAAGGCTGCCCGGCAGGACTCGATAGTTTTCAGGCAGCGGTACACCAAGTAAAGAAACGCGAGAAATCGGGCTCCTTCACCATGATCGACATAACTGAAACATGTAACCAACTGCTTTCTGAACATTGAAAGGCTAAGCATAAGACTATAATACTTAAAACACTTCAACACATAAACTCTTACCGTTTGAATTTGGCTACAATTCCGATATACACTTTAATTACGAAAAAAGTTTTTCCTAGCAGTGCACGGAACTGCCCACCGTCGCAGGACTCTGCGGATACATACGAGTGTGCAAGCAGCGTGCAAATGACCTGAAACACTGTACACATTACAGTACCTACAAACTAGCGGATATTCCTCGATTTTAGTGAGTTTTAATAACTCGTTCTACATAATTTTCGATCTTGCAAGTCGTGACAAAAATATTTTGCTGCATTATTCATTCTTTTTTATTATAAATTCAATAAATAATTTACATGAGTTAGTTATCGACTAACTTGATGGGCTTGCCTGGGAAGGTACAAGCAATTTACTGTTTATAGCTAAGAGAACTACAGAGGTAAAAAGCGGAGGTATTTTCTCTGTGATATTAAAATCGCCGTCAAGAACATGTTTTACGGATTTAACGAAAAATGTTTATATGTTTATGAACAAAATATCCCTAAGCTGACGAGAATCGAATGATAACACAGTACACATACAGTAATTTGCCTATTAAAACATTAAAGAACATGTTAAAGATTTTAAGAAAATGTGCATGGTCCTCGTTTTCTGTCGTACTTATTCTATGCTCGTTTGATTAGTTGGTTATACTTTTAGATCCAAATTTGGGTAATAACTGTTTTTTTAGCCATGAGAACATTTTTTGAACACCTGGAACCAAAAATACCAAGCACAAATCAATTCGTGAATAAAATATCTATGAAATATCTCAATAACCTTTATTAATTCTAACGCATTTTACCGTTGGGCTTTAAATGCGTTATAACGACTGGTGGGGTGGGGGATGTGAGGAATGTGTGATACATATAAACTTCCTCTTCCAAGGGAAGTACTCCGCAGTCACGTGAAAATGCCTCCCTGAGCCGAGTATCGAACCCAGGTTCTTTCGGTTATCACCACGCTACCACTAAGCCACGGAGCCCGCATCAAGAGCACCTTAACTCCCAAATTAGCTTCTTCCTCATTATAAGAAGAGAATTTTTTCTCTTCAAAGCTATTGTATGAGCAAGTGGATCCTTCAGCAAGATAATAACCCTAAACATACGACAAAATTAGCACAATAATAATTAGCAAATAAGATAATATGTGTTCTTCCGTGGCCTAGCCAATCGTTTTACCTATGTCCTATTGAATATTTGTAGCGAACATTCAAAACTGTTGTGCACGGAAGGAGCTCAAAGAATCTTGCTGATTTGAGATCATCTGCGTGCAAGAACGAAACAAGGTACCGCAAACGGAGAGTCAAAAGTTAGTTTCGTTATATAATCATCTCCATGCTGTTATTGCTGATAAAGGTCACGCCACTGAATACTCAAGACTTGTTTTTAATTCTGGCCAATTTATTTTAACACACTTTTTTGCTTAGTTGATTTTCTGGTTGTCAATAAATTTTGTTCTGCTTAAATATTCTGGTAAATATATTTTCTCTGCACTACCTGTACACTTAATCCATACCAACACCAGAAATTTAAAAAATTCATGGAAAATATAGTTGTGCAAATACTTATGTCCAGGCACTGTACATATACTCTTATGTATTTGGCTCTTGTATAGTCTATGTAATTCGAGAGTTGAAGCTTATGCATTATCGCCTGTTGTACAAGCGGGAGGTAGTTTGTATATTCAGCAAGTGTTACTCTTACGAGCTGTGTACCATGGGCTAGAATTGAATGAAGTGTAGAGCTGAAAGATTATGATGCGTCCAACTACTTACTCTCATTTACAGTCTTTCTGTGCTTACATACATCAACCAATAGAGTAATACTCGAACCTCTTACGCATCGTGCGTCGTTAAGAGATAAGCTCTGTGACTATAACACCTCTAAGTGAAGTTCAACAGAAATATTTTTATGGTGCTATTCATGATAATATTATAAACTGATAAGAAAAGAGGTCTTTCAACACATGATACTCAATTTTATCAGCGAATGATGAGCAGCGACAACACGTATATTGACAGCCTTAATTCTGCATAGTGTCATGAGAGAAATCGATTTCACCTACGTTAAGCAAAACAACTTCCTTCTTTACGGGATTGTTACTTAGTGGTGACGAACATAGCGTTTACAAAAACTGATTTAGGACCGTAAAATAAATTAAAAAAAAAAAGATTGAAAATCAAAGAAGCATATTGAAATATGGCTCTAAATTTTGCATGCAAATTATATACAGATTTGAGGAATCGCTTCTTACTTGATCGGATGAAGTTTATTCATAGTTTTTTACTTATTTCCTTCTGTACACAATCTTAAAAGAATGAGCACAAATTTTTCTCACAGCCGCTGTCACGTCGCCTTAAGAAGGAAGGACAACTCGACATAATGTTTCTGTTCGAGAGCCAATGTTGAGTTTTCTCCTCGTTTCTGCGCCTGAAGTTCGGATTCGTGATTTAGGAAAACTCGGAAGAATAATTCTCGTTAGCAGTTAAGCTAACGTGACTAGTGTTTCATCTTGCGCAGGAAGTGAGAGAGTTCTTTACATTTCTAATCTGCTATACAGATTATGTTACGAAACTGAAGAGTAGAGAGTGCTTTACAAGTGTTGTCAGACGCTTGTGTCAGCAGTAAAATTAACAACTTAAATCTGGATAACTGTACGTTACTCAAGACTCAGAACTTTCAGATGAATTCGAAAGTCTGCAGCGCACACTAAAGGGAATTTTATTGAATTGAGTCTGTCAACGTAGGAATCTCGTCAATTCATTATACAATGTGCTATCAATACGTTCGCTTTGTATGTTGCTCCTTTACGGGTACATATTTCAGGGAGACCATAGAAACTTATAAGCAAATACTCGTTGCTAAAGAGAAGTAGCCGTTCGGTTGCTTTTAAGAATCGGTATGCAGTTTAAAGAGCTCCAGACGAGTGACCTGTATGTAGATAATCATTGTTTCGGTGTAAGTCGTTAAATGATAATGATTTCGAAACACATACTGAATACACTTATCAGCTTGTCAGGTCAGGTCAAAACTCTGGGTGTTTGAGAACTTTGCATAAATTCGAAAATTATGCTAACAAATGTACCTCAAGCTCCTTTTAGTGAGTCAATCGATCGCACGAGAACTTGAATATTTTGGTGAACTCAACGCAATTTTTTGTGGAACAAATCGGCTGCATAAGCAATCGAAAAAGCCTATTTCAAAACTTCATTCAGGCCATGTTAATGTTTTCAAAGTATCTGCAACTAGCAGAAAAACAATGTATTGAAACATGATGAAACAATGCTTGAGCCCACCTAAAATGTATTGCTCTAAGCACTGTTCCCAGTGGGCCCACATTTCATGTTCCATGCAAGTGCTTAAGTTTCTAAAGGTGTATATGTAGTGTAAGCTTCGGATGATGAAAGTTACAAATCACTAAATTAACAATTTGATCTAAAAGTAAGTCATGTATCACCACTGACAAATTGGCGGCAAGAAACATGAATGCAAGGCTGCCACTACAGAACTCCGGATCAGGTCCAAGGCACAAACAATGCAGTACGACCAGCACAAACAACCTTAATTAACAGCAGTGCTTGCTGCGCAGCGCCCACGTACTCTAACGAGTGCAGTCGATGGAAGCATCAGGAAAGGGAATACCTAACGTCGTCTCCCGCATGGAGCGCTAGATCGATTACAGCAAACAACCGCTCTATATTTTTATTGACTTCTTAAAATAAGCTCTATTGGCATCTTGTGACACAAGTATTTTCCGTGCTGTTTGATGATCTCTCTAGTTGATACTGTTCTATGCGGAATGCGACTGTAGAGCGGCTGTTTGCTGGCACCGATCTAGCACTCTAACCGGATGCGGGAGACGACAGTGTAGTATTCTACATACTAAGTAGTGCACCTTTAAATTGAGAAGTTATACTTCATACTGTGCTTTTCAACTTATTTGATATGATGTGAAGTAAAATTACGACTAAATTTAAATTTAATTTGTACTTAGCCCAACAATAATTTTATGGGATTCCTAAAATGAAAGGATTGGCAATATTCAATTTATTAGGAGAATTTCCAAACTAAACGAAATTTCATCAACCATATTTCATACCGGCACGCACGATTTACGAAATAGGCTATCTGAATGAATGCTTATTGCGATAACATTCAGGGATCTAAAGAATATTTTCTACCGAACAAAACAGCAGTTAATAAATTATCAATATCTCCTTGCACGAGGAGCTGACCTGACTCGGCACTAGACGACCACAGAGTGCCATTTACCAACTGAAAATTCAGGTCAAAAACACTTGGAAATATGACGCTGGTTTGGAAATTTCCGGTGATATTTCGTAGCCTGAAGCCTGATCTGAGGCCTGGCATCGGTTCGTCCACTGCTGCACAGGAGTTCACATCGTCCTCATCGACGCAGAAAACCACTCCGCAGACTTGCGTCCACATCCAGTACGTCCCTGAGCCTTTGGCGACGGTGCCGTTGTAGGCTAGCAGCATGTAGGCAGCGCCGGGGACTGTTGAGGGCTCCATACCTTCCTGAAATGTGTACCTCACTTCGCAGCAAAAAGAATCGTAACACGAGGTGGCGGATGCGTTTTGTGCAGACGGCAATACTTCGTGGGCGTAGAAAGATACATTTTCGTGGATTATAAACTGGTCGTTTTTGCTCTCATTCATATCTGATTTGAGAACACTGTCAGGCGTAGAATTGTCCTCAGTTTCTTTACTCTTCGAATTGAATGATGGGTTGCCCGTACTTGAAGTTTTTGATAGTTGAACGCCCTCCGACATTGATGTACTGCCTTCGTGCGTTGCTGGATGTGCGAAATGATCTATTCCGGCTGGTTTACCCTGCTCAAGAAGGAATTTAACTCTTTTGCATGTTTCATAACACACTCGTTGGTTACTGAGCCTTTCCCATTGCGATACTTTACGCATACTGCTGAACTTGTCTCTTATGACCTCCCTGCTGTAGGTGTCATTTCTGAAAAGCCCAGCAACATCCGATTTCAAGTTATCCTCCAATATTTCTCGCCTGTCCAGAAACTTTTCGTGTTCTCCGGTGATACTTTCAGATTCAGGTGAAGACTCAAACATTTTCTTCACGAGAGTTGTTGCAAGGAGATCTTGTTTTTCTTCAAATATCATCCACATTTCACCATCTACCTGAGCAGTGATGTCGTCCACTATCAAGACAGGCTCGTGAACGTCAGAATCGTAAGTGTATTTGTGATCCTTGTTGGGGTTGCCGTGAAATATTCCTGATCCCATTTCACCAGTGCTGGGGTTCATCAGGTTCGATACGATCAAGTTCGACGATAAGCCTCTTGAAAAACCGCTGAAGATCTGTGGTGCTGGAAAAAAAACGTGATGTAACTAAAGTAAATCCTAGCAACTTGTCAATAGAATCTAAATTCTAAACTCATATCATAACTATTTCGGTATACTCTTTTAAGAAGCACTGAAATTCTTAAAAGAATTGGTGTACATAGCGTCAGAACTGAGCATGGGCACGCACAATTTTCAAAGACGAGGAAAGATTTCACATGTTGCTGATTTTAGAGAATGGAATTAATTTTCCATGAAATTGTTAAAGCAGTGAATGCAATTTCACAGATATAAAACATACGACATATCTTCTTATATTTAAAGGAGAAAATTTGAATATTACTTTGAGTGAAGTACGTACATACAGTACGTGTGTAGTTAGTATTATGAACGCTATTAAAGAGTGAAAAATACGTAAATAATGGTTGAAACCAATAGACCTTCATTCTAACTGCCTCCACTGCCACACAGTTGGGTAGCGATGCTACAGAATATTAAATCAAGAACATAGTTTACAAGTGTATGCATGCATTCTGTCAAAAATGATGCAGATTACTATACTTGATTCTTAAAATGAATGGAATGTTTTCAGTGAAGTATGTAATGTGATACAAATATTTCTCATCGTTTCTCCCGTTGCTTAAACATGCATGTACTGATACTTCGTATCACTAAAATAATAATGATTTGGTGCATGCTTGTCAGTGTGTTTCGTGTTACTTATGCTACTTATTTTTAGCCACGAAACGAAGGAGAACTTCCTCGGTATAAAATCATCATATCATTGCAGATAAAATATGCTATGCCCTTATACTTTCTCATAGATTAGGGGGGTGACCTAATAGAGGTAAGTTTCTCAGAAGGAAGCGCGACAAATGATCCATTAACTCCTGGCTTAATAAGTTGTTTTCAAGCCTTCGTTGTTGGCATTAACGAAGGTCTGAAAACAACTTGTTAAGCCAGGAATTAATGCATCATTTGTCCCGCTTCCACCTGTGAAACTTACCTCTATTAGGTCACGTCACCCCCCTAATCGATGTTTCATTACTCCAAGTTTGCTTATGAGCTCGTGATTCCTCCGAGGTTTTAAGGCGGCCATGTTTGGAAACATCAGGAGACCAAAGCGGGATTAACGCTAGAAGGATGGATTAGTCTGAGCGACCCGTAATTTCAAATGACTAAAATGGGATTACAAAATTATTATATCGTCGTAGGGCTAATGTTTCCTTGCTGAATAAATGGATTATATTGGGACTGAAATGCTAAGCCCTTTAGGATAAAGTTTTTTGAAACTGGTCGGAGTGATTTGAAATTTCGGAATGGGTTAACTTGACTTACCAGTCCTCATGGTAGTGCACAAACCTAGCTCCCGAATGCTCCCAGAGCGAGCGAATATTCCAAAATGGGTCAACTTGACTCACCAGTCCTCATGGTAGTACACAAACCTAGCTCCCGAATGCTCCCAGAGCGAGTGCCACATCACAGCCCACCTGTCAGAAAAGGCAGCTCGTCGATCCAGGCGGTGCTCATGGCCACGTCCCTCACGCCTGCCCCTACAATGTTCGCCACGGCTGGGCTCGAGTACATGATGTCGAAGCAAACCTGGGATGCAAGGCCTTTGTTTAGCACGTTTTCTTCAGCACTAAAAATACCTTTAAAGACAAGGGCAGGAAGATCTTGCAGCCACCGCAAACTATGAAGGGCATGTTAGGAGTGTCAGCTGGTTTTCGAACCATTAGTTAATGCCAGAGAAAGAAAAAAAAATCGTTTATTCCGAAATAAGTCACATACACAGTATACAACATTTGGTTTTTCAATTAGTAAAATTAAAGCCTTAAAATTAAAACGTGAAAGTCTCGATGGAACTTCTAATTGGGATTTGCATGACTACAATCTTAAAATTACGTGTGGAATTATTATTATTCCTACTGCAACTAATATCAGTATTGAAGGACGTGTTTGGAGAGCTATTAAATTTTCAAACGAATTGTCAGTGTCAAACTGTGAATACTGCAGAATTTATTTTCGAATGCCGTTGTTTCATCATGACTGCATTAGTACATAGAACGAAGCTGTCACTACCAGCAGTTAGCAATGCTTTGTGAGTGCACGAGAGCTCTGAATAACTTCCTCGTGTTAACTAATCTATCGTTCAAGGGGAGGAAGACAAAGGTGATCTTACCCCACAAAACAAGCCATCAAACGTCCATAAAAGTAATAAACGTTAAGCTCTTACAATCATAGTCGGGCTGTAAAAGAATTTTAACGATCCATTTTTATCCGTCGAGTCCCTTCCCCCTTCCCACCCTTGAAAAAATGAATATGGTCGAATGTTTTTGGGACCTAGGAGGCTTCAAAAACACGAAAAAGAGTTGTTCAGGATTCAAGTTTCACTTTAAATAGAAACAAGGGTGCAGAGTATCACGTGAGATACACACCAAGATCTAATTTTGTTTAATATATTGATTGGAGCAACATTATTGCTTGAACAGTTGCCTCCTCAAAGAAAAGTAGTCCATTGAAATTATAGAAGTCGACTGGCACTAACATGCTAACCCTATTTTGGCATGAGGGTGACGAGCGTCACAAGCCCTCCTTATTCGCTGTAATATTGAATAAAGAGTTATTATAAAACGTAAAATTAAAATAAAACGTTTGCATTACACACGATCAGCATGTCTAGAATGCCTCAAGTTCAGAAAGATTTCCCGAGTATGAGCGCAGGGCTGAGCTACAGGAACAGCTCTCGTAGGTATATAGTGTGTTTATTTTTGCACAAAAAGTGTGAAAGTACTGGTGCAGTGAATACGGATGTACCTGAAGCGTGAATGTCACGCCAAAATCCGTCGTGAAGAGAGCTGTAGAGTCGTCTTCGTTGCCGTATTCGAACTCTGGCTCAAAGAAAAGATGCTTCTTCCGGTATCTGTAAAAAAGAATGAAAGAAAAAACGAAAGAAAAAATGTAAGAAAAGATGGTTTATTCCAAATCAGTCACACACAACGCGTGTTTCTCATCGGATTGTCAAAACAGTGAGACTACAACCTTAACATTAAAAGTAAATTTCGTTGAAACTCCTAGTTGTTCTTTACAAAAGAATATTGAAAGCGTAGCTAATCACGCAAATAAGAGATTTATATCTTAAACAGTAACCCTGGAGGTTTTCCAAATCCAAGAGCGTTAATCGTATGGATCGTACAGACTACTGCGCACTTTTTTAAGGAAAATTAGAAATAAGACCCGCGACTCCAATAGTTGCTAGGCAAACGCACAGCCAACGTTAAATAGAACAACAAAATAATTAACCAATGAAATTTCTCCTTTACTTATGTTCAAAGCTCATCATCAATTTTCCTGAGCAAAAGGCAACATATGTACACTGACATTCATGTTTTGCACTACGTACATACTTATACCTTAGGTAAAGATATTTGCTCAATTATCCTTCATAGGGAGGCTTTGACTTGTATGTGAGGGCTAGACATGCGCGGTGTGAGCAGAATTATAAACGAGTACATCCTGAGTTCTACTGCGACTAGATTTTTTAATGAAGCTAATAACTTAGGAATAAAAACACACTCTATACCTGGCCACCACGGCTCCAGTTCGGTCGAAAACAACTTGGGAATTGTAAGCGATAAAGTCTTCCTCAGCATCCTTCTCTCGGGAACCCAATTCCAAAGCGCCAGAATTTTCATTTTGAATATCAGAGTAAAGCCCATACTTGTCGCTGTCTTGTTCCTCAACCGGAGAGAGCCATGGAAGTGCTTCTTTCCCAACTGCTGACTTCGAGCCGGCAGAATCTTCTGCTATGGGAATCGTCTCTGGCAGAACGAGCTCTGCCAAGTCCACCACAATGTACATGTCGAGTTGCAGCGCCAAGCAGCTCAGCAACTGCATCATCTGTAGGCAGGGACAAACGGTTTTTCTTTCAAAATTAATACTAAAATTGCATACGAAAAACTTTCTGCGACAGGTATTAAGTTCGTGATAATCCAAACGATCTACCATTACGATAAGAATAAAATACCTCTTACAAATTGTTCATAGGAGGATGTGGTTGATTTGGAGACTACGAGGATACGTGCAATGAGTGAAGTATCCTTTTGTAAATGATGCCAGCGGTAAGATGGGACTTCTTTGAAAATGAGCAGCTCTACAACACGCCTTTGGGAACTGTACAACAGAAACACAAGCTCTTTTGCACGGTAAGTATGGAACTCAGTTTTGAAGAGTGGGAGTCCTTATTTAATGCTAGCGAATATTTTCAGTTAATACCTTTCCAATTTTAATATTAATATTCTTTTGATCAATCTCTATTCGACTAAAACCTGCTCCAAATTACTTTATGTTCCTAGATGGGTAAGTGTTTTAGAACTAGTGATAAAAAATAAAATTAACACGTGTTGCGCAATACAACTTGCCAAATATAGAGAAAATAGTTTTTATTCGTTCCGATCCAGGGACAAATACATGCTTTCGAAACTTGTAGATGAGATGGGAAAATTCCGTCAATATTCTATGAGAATTCTATCAATAAACAATACAATAGCATGTTCAGAATTTTAGGTAGCAAATAGGTCTTGAATGAACTTAGCAATACAAGTTTAGCAATAGTTTTAATCTAGAGCAGTTTAAGTATGCAATAGTTTCAGTTGAGTGAAGATCAAATTAGGGTAGCTATTGTAGTCACTAGCAGTTCTATCTACCGACAGTTTTAGTCAGTTGCAGTTTCATCCTAGAAAATATCTCAGTCAAAATTCAGTTTAGTCCATCAGCAGTTTACTGTGTGCGGCATTGAGTTAAGAAGCAGCTTTAGTTTGTAAGCTGTCGGTTTGGTCTCGCCTCTTTTTTAGCTTTGAAAATTTTACTTCCCAAACTTTGAGCTGAAATGCATCATGTACGTATGTATTTCTTGGGGTAAACTTGAGCACAGCAGTCGGCGTGTAATTAATAATTGAAGCCGGTGAATTCATAACTGATAATTATTGTCATAAGTAGAGTAACGCCCAAAATTAAGGAATAATATTTTAAAGTGCGAAACCTAAAAAAATAAGACGTCAATTTTTCTATAATTTTCACTGAATGTAGGTATGTATGTAAATGATGTACATTATTGTGTGAGACACTTCAACTTAAGTGGAACAATATATAAAATAATTACCAATTCGCTTCTTTTCAAATGTCCAAAATTAAGAAGTAGATCAGTTGCTCATGAAAGAGAAAATAAATGAATGAAGGAACACTAACAAGAGAATCTTTTGAGATTTGATGCTGGGACCCTTAATTTGAATTACAGAAGCGCATCTTCGGCCGCAAGAGCACGCTAAATTTCATCATTGGGCCATTGTGGTTTTTGCCCAATTATTCTGCAATTTTACCTATAATTCTTCTACATAAGCTGAATTTCTATCTATGATATTTTGCCCTGATATCTTCCATGAGTTCTTTATGGGATTCAGGTTGGAACTTTAAGAGTGACCAGCTCGTAACCTCAAATCTTTGTTCCCTTAGGTCCATAACAAGTTCTGACTTGTGGCAAGGAGCGTTGTCTTGCATAAATACAGGAATCACAACTCCAGAATTTCATACCACTGGCATGACACGTTGATCAAACAGACTTTTATTAATTAAACCATAAACTCATGGATTTTAACGTACAAGAGTGTTGCACCTAATTTCGATAAACTACACCAAAGACCATGGCGCTTATGCCACCGACATTGACTGTTTTCTTGACACAGTTTTACTTGGAACTTTCACCGATTCATCTTACAAACTACTTTCAATCGCTACTAGATACATTGAATTTCAACTCATCTCCAGAAAAATACTTGACACCAATTTTCTTCAGACCAATTGACATGTTTGATCGCAGAAGCTTACCTTCCAGTCTTGGCTTTGTCACTTATCAGCGGCTTTTGCGAGGGCTTCTGGCATAAAGGCGTATTTCATGCAAACGTCTTGAAACAATTTGTCGTGAAACAGATATTTCGTTTTAAATTTACGAAAAAACGTGTCCTGTGGTGAGAAAACGATCCTTATGAGCAAGACGACGATAGGAAAGATCTTCTCTCACTATAGTTTTTTTCCTTAGTCTGCCATGCTTTTCTCCGGTAGTGTCTACCAGTGTCGTTGTAAACTTTCAATATTCGGCTCACAACACTTTCAGCACCTCAGAAATTTGTTCAACAATGTGATTTTCATTCTGAAGATTAAAAATTTTGAATTTAAACCCTGTATCTACCCTAGAACGCTTTGTGAATGCGATAAATGCTGCCCTGATAATAACAACCTGTACTTTTTTATCTGACCCTTCGCGTATCAAAACATGAATCATTTGAAAGCGCCGTAGTTATTTTCATCAATGAGGCATATTTTTGGAGACTTTAAAAGTATCAAATTGCTCATTTGTTTGTATAAATCGTTTCAATTTACGTGAAAAGTCACAACGATGTTTATACCTATATACCTACATTCAGCAGAAATTGTAGAAAAATTGAACCATTACTTCATCCCGAATTTTGTTCCCTAATTTTAGAAGTCACTGTATGTAAACTATATACTTGGCTATCTCCCATGAAATGTCGTATTTGAAAATGGAAGAAAATAAGTCTCGTATAGTCTTTTTTTCAATCAAAATATGACCCTTCCTTGATCCTTCCTTCCTCCAAAGGATAAAAATATGATCCTTTGAACAGAATTTTCATTGAGATAAACTAAACTTAAAATTGAAGTTAGCGCTCTACCTCACCGAGTAATTTTGAGTTTGAACGTCTTCATTACAAGGAACTCGGCCATCTTCAGGACGGGGAACCACTTGACACAATGCCTTGAAGAGCGTTCTGTTCTGGCCCAGATCTGGGCCTGTCAGGCCGTACTCGGGCAGCACAATGATATCAGCACCCTGAAAAAGAATTAAATACGATATTCCCTATGTTTGTGTGCATGATAAGGATTCGCTCGGTGGAAGAAAGTTTTTCATAAAAACTCAGTAGTAATAATAGCACACGCAAAATTTTAATGCATTTCTTAGTTAACAGGCTCCATTAACGTGTTAAATGTACAATTTAAAATCAAATTCAAATTATATTATGCACTTGTACAAAACTAGGATGTACATTCATTACGCACGTGATTGTATATATATGTATAGCATCGATCTGACTCACAATTGTCGATCTAAACGACACATTCAACGAACCAAAGTCGCGGCTCAAAAATGACCGATAAAAAGCAAGAAAAACGAATAAGCAGCAATCAAATCTTCAATGGAATTGAAAGTAAAACATTAAACCTTCAAACATTGCCTGATGTACCTACTCAGAAGCGACTGCACTTAGGTAATAGGTCCTTGAGTTACTCAGCAACCAAGGGGAAATGAATAAATTATCTCTCAATAATCTTAATAAATGAGTTTTCTTCCTTTCTTTCTTCAAATAAAGTTGACAGCAATGTTTGATGGTCCGTGAAGATGTCTCTTACTCTCTTTAAGAATTTCTCGTCCTCTGAGAGAGCACAGTTACAGTCTGATAACATTCTACAAGGCCGCTCTGGGTCTTATCTATTCAGCGAAAGTGAAGTCAAACAAATTTTCATCCTTTTACCGGATTTTTTGATAAAAAACAATCGGCGTAATATACAAGACATGTCATCATTTACTTTCTGTGTTCAAAATGAATAAATACATCGGAATTTTTTCAAATTCATGGCTGTTGCCTTAGAATAAGGCATATCAGATTTTAATTGCTTGCTAAGAGGTCTTAAAATTTCTAAATTTCTGTATTTTGTCTCGTTTTCTCTCATAAAAGTTTGTATTAAATACATAACACGATTAGTGTACTCGACAGTAGTTTACATGCATATTATACGAAACAGAATATTTATCGCACTCAAATATTGATTTATTGAAATACATAAAACTTGGCAAAAATCTAGCTATTTGTGGGCTAAAAATAATCCATAATATCTACGGGTACGACAAGTTTAAAAATGATGTGAACACGCGGAAGATGACCTATCTCAAATTTAGACTAAATTCTGACAATCTATAATTTTAAATGTTATGATGGGGTTACATATATGCACGGTATGGACCCACGCTTAGACATGTATTGTAAATTCAAATCCCCAAAAAGGTCATAGACAACATAACATTCGTGAAACTGAGTAAAAAAAACAACAATTTGTATACTGAAGTGACAAAACAAAACCCAAATACATTTTTCCAAGCCCGAGCCTTCATTTGAGTTTTAGCTACTGATCTGTTCCCGTAGTTTCCTCGTAACCTGCAGAGAAGCGTTTCGTGCCAACAGCAGAATTGTGTTGAAGTTTTCTTCTAGAATTCCCTGTGCTCCCAAGTTCCAGTCGGACGACGGCGAGTACTGAGTGGCAGCAGCTCTGTAGGGCACCAACGTGGGGCTGTCGGGTGCATCGCCAGCCTGTCCTGGAACTGACGGGTGGTTACTCATTTATCTTGTTCATGGACACTTCTATGTTTTGAACGTGTAATATAATTATGTGCCTGTGAAATGTAGCGTCTGCTGTCCAGTTATAATGATGTACTTTGAGTTACATGCAACAGATCGTTTCAGAATGAAACACTTATAATAAAACGACATTAATTTTACTTCGAATCGATCGAAAGTAATTAAAGCTAACTAAAACCTACGATAAGAAATTTGCTGTACGATATATTTTAGATTTACTAATGTATTAAAAAATGTGGGTTTTTACTACTCACAAAATTACGAGATTTACCGTTGGAAAATTTCCGGAGCGTATTCTACTCAAAATTATTTTTAGAAAAGTTTGGTATCAGTCGAATGCTAAGAAAAGTGCTTTTACATAAATGTTGGGAAAACCGGGTCAAATATTTACGGTCATGTATGAAAAGTTTAAGCTTACGTTTAAGCAATTAGTCATAAGCAGGACTAAGGAGCGTTCTACTTGACTAAAACATCACAAATATGCAGCAATCAAATCTTCAAAGGAATTGAAAGTAAAACATTCAACCTTCAAACATTGCCTGATGTACAGAAATCGCACGTTAATTGTGTGCTCAAATCTTTCATACGAAACGACAAATAAAACGACAAATTTAAATTTCATCTCACCTGTTACGGCGGCTCCTGTGAATGGAAGCAAGATGAAGACAAATATGAGAGTTCGTGCAGATTTCTGGTATTCCACCATGTTCACTGATGCATGCAGAAGTAGGGCACGCTACGATGATATTGACATAAATTTAAAGCGTTAACTAAATCAGTTGCGACTCTGTTGTACGAGAAAAACATTTAGAAATCTTCATCAAAATCCGTGTGTGGGCGAAGCTTACACAGGATCCTGCTGATGTGTTACAGGTTAAACTGTAAAAGTGGAACACACACAAGAGCTCACATTTGACTTATGCATACATGGACATACATAGAAGCTGTACCTATGCTATTTATGTTAAGAAGCTAATAAAATTCAAATAAAATTTTTTGCCCTTTGCGATTCCAATTTGTTCAGTTTTCGTTACTTTATCATATTAATGAAAAGCACCTGTTAAATATAACTTAAAGTACTCTTCAATCTCTTTTAATAGATTGAGTAGCACACTTTCCCTAGCACGTTTTTTTCTTCCAGATAAAGCCGAGGTGAACTGCCATGTTCATTTCAAGATATCTTTCCACAAATAAAAATGACAATTTCCATTTTTAGATAAGGTCTCACAGAGAACAATCGCAACTATGAGATTATTATTACTGCAAGGTTGCAGCAAAAGTATTAGAAATTTTTACTGATTTTTGAACACATGAAAAGCTCGATAGCCGTTACATAGCCCAGTCACATCTCATAGAAAGAGACCTCTCTTTCTTCGTTTGAAGTTCGTTTGAAAATACTTCTTATTTTCACTAAAAAATCAATAAATGTGAATCCACATAATTTTGTTCAATTTCAAGAATCTCAAAATAAGCGAGAAGAAAGTTCAACATATTCGCACCTAGCATCAGCCAGACAATTCAGATCTATGCAAGGAAGAGTGTATCTAACTTCGAAACAAGAAGTCACATTTTAATTTTAATAGCAGAAAAATAAAATGTTCAGTCTTTTTCAATACAACCAACCAATTAAGAATTAAAATATTTGATAATGTTTTTATACATTGAGGTTAAATACGGCTTCGCTTCACCCCAGTTCTCAAGGTTTGGGCAGGTGTGTTTAGGGAAATATTTTTAAGCAATGTTTGGGAAAATACTTTAATTAATAGCAAACGGGATATTCTCGGTCAGTTCGGTAGTAACAGAGGGGCAGAAACGAGATCGTGCTCACAAGAACACCGCCACCAACGAAGATGCCGTGCAGATCACAAATGACTTCTGACTAGGCTCCCTGAACCTTCTGACTGCCCTCTCTATCGGAGACCTTGAGCACTTGACCAATGAAGTGACGAAATCTGCATCATCTTCAAGTTTACGTTGCCTAGCTGAACTTTACAAACGTCGTTAAAACGACGGTTTCAACGTTTTCGTTCTCACCTACAGATCATTGAAAGTTAAGCACTCTGGTATTCCTCGTTCAAATCAAATAAATTCCTTGATCGTAAATCATTCACCACTGGAAGTGCATGTTTGTTGGATGATTATGTTGCCTTCTCCGTTATCTGTAGACAAGAATGGTGGTGTTATCGCTCTTATTGATGGGCTTACACCAAGCGATGTAATACATGCAGTCTGTCTGTGAGTATTACAGTGATCACTTTCACTTAATAGCAACAGTTTTTCGCATCCTTACAAAATTTTGTACTTTGCTTTTGTATTCTATGTCAAAACTATTAAGTTTCTAGGTTTATTCTCTTATTTCTCTGTTTACAATACGAATTAAGTAATTAATAACATTTTCATTTATTTGATTTCATTTAATGGTATTGTGTTCTTTTATAACTTCACTAAAGTGAATATTAACTTGATTTGCATTCAGCACTGCAGTTAAGCGAGTCTCGTTCAATACGAAAGACAATGTGTTTTAAGTTTCGGAAACTTCTATTTTGAAACGCTTAATATAGCGTCTGATGTAATTTCTTTGCCCCGAGAAATTATCACTGGACCATATTATAGAATTGTTCACAGGCCTAGAAATGAAGTAAATCGAGGCTTACTTTTTCGGGACTACATTGTGCATCTGGAGAAACTTCTTCAAAAGTATTAATTGTTGGGAATTTGAGATAGGGCTTCCAACTGTTTTTGTTAAAAATATATCTCACCTTTTCCCTGTAATACTACGTACAACGAAAATCGTGCACTGAAGTAGTACTCACCACCCAAAGCCTACAGATGCATGAAAGGGCAAAATGAGGATTGAACTGCAGTTTGATAGAAATAAAACTTTGGCAACTAAATCACTGAACCAACCACACGCCGCTGCCCCGAGACTGGTGACGTGATTGAATGATGTTAGCGCTTCACCGACCAAATTACCTTGGCGACGCAGCTGCATTTGGCTTTCTGCGAAAAGCCAGCAGCATCCGTATGGAAGTGGACTTTGAAATTCGTGTAGATTATGAAGGCTTAATACCAAGAGACAAGAAGCCAAATCTCACCGTGTACACTTCCGCTGAATTATGGAAAGAATGTAGATTGGCCGAATGCTAGCCCATCACGTAGGTTGAGACTTTTCCAGCTCTTATTCAATTAAAAGAATAGTCTAGGGTGCAATTTTGTGCAATATTTCAAGTGAACTTGGCACACTGAGCTATCGACTGCATAGATCAAACATCGAGATTGAGGCGTGTGTACAATACGCTAAATCCTGTGTTGTAACAGATCACGATGTCAAAGTCTAGCTTTGATGTGGTGCGTTTCTATTTTTGTAGCCTTACTGCAATGACACGTCAATCAAATGAAACAAAATAGGTAAGAAGCCTGATTGGTGTTAATGTTCAACTTTCATACAAATTTTTAACACTCTCAAAGATATTGATGGTTTCCTAAGCAAATCAAAAACACTGGTTATTTCTATTTAAAATATCTATGTGTGAATATTACAGCTTCAAATGTTCTCGAATTTAAAAATATTAATTTCAGACTAACGGTATACACTTGTAGCGAGGTTATATACGAATAAAATACTGTTATGATACTTCACGTTTCAAACGTTATACTACGTGATTGGTCAACAAAGCTGTTGTTGACCAAATTATCAGGAATAACGTCGTTTCTACAAATTCTAAATCATTACATCGTAGACATGTAGGCAGTAGTTTTTGCTGGTCACAATCGTTTTAAGTTTTCACGGTCACGCTTCGTCTACCTGTGATGCAATATACAATAAAATTTGCATTAAAATGGGCACGTGTTGAACGTCATTCACGTACACTCGATGGCATTACTGGGGTCCTGAGCAATGAGTATGGAATCGTTCAAAGTAGCTTGATTCGTCCAGTTTGATGCGTTGTCGAAGTTATCATTACGTTCGTAAAATTCATTCTTTGATTTCTCGCTTGTAAGTATCTCACCAATAACGAAGAGCGACTTTGGAATGCTCGCATGAAATTTTGTTAGTGATATTCGTGCCGATTGCATCCTTGTTTTACTATTAGAGGGGACTATTTTTCTAAAAAAATGACGTTCGTTTAATAAACTTGTTTCTCTTTGCTCCCCTATCATATAGTCGACGCTTTATCCTTCTGTTGATCTAATTTTGTGGGAGTCTCTGTAAAAGATCATTCAAAAAACTAACTTCTACTAGTCAATGAATTAGATATTATTATCAGTCAAGTAGAAGAATTACTAAGAAGTCACTAGTATGCCTAAGTTCCACTATTAAAAATAATAAAAATGGGTAACATTTTTAGTGAAGGTTAACTTCTGACTCACCCAGCCCAGTATCGTGCAGCTCTGATGATACCAACTGACTTCAGCTGCAAGGAGGAGGGTCGAGACAAAAACTATTGGCTTAAAAATTAGGAAAAACAAAGAGAGCTTTATTTAGCTGAACACTCTGACTTAAACTGCTTTTTCAAAGTGATCCAGAACTGGAACCGTTTGCATGGAAGAAAGTCTTCTACGTATTAGCCAGAGTTCGTTCACGTCATCTAGCAATCATGGAATACTAGCGATTTCAGACCCAAATGCTGGAAATAACCTGTGTATGCCATCAGGCAAAAATTCCCGCCGAAAGTTCCTCAGATCTGATGCTTGACTCACAGAACTACCCTGCCCTGAGCAGGGAGCCGCTAATCACCGCGGTTGAGCACTAATACCGGCAAACATCCTCAAGGCCAACCAAGCGATGACTCAACCCACACTCCCGCCTCTCCCGCCGTGCCACGTGGGAATTCGGTTACAAGGCGGGAAATGTTGAAACTGTTACTGTATGTGTTGTTCGTCAAAAATATAACTGTGTTTCAGGAAAACACTTCAGTAAGTGTGCTATTGAAACTTTACAAAAATAAATAAACCTTTTTAAATAAATCTTAAAACCTTTAAACATAAATGAGAAATAAATGAACCATTTTTTGAATGTTCCGTACAATATTTTATTAAATTTCTGCCGATATTTTATTTCATTTTCCTTAGAATCACAGCATAAGCTGAAAATTTTCTGCAGCAATACTTCAATAAGTTTTACTTGTGAGCTGTTGTTGCAGGCAAGTAGTGAAATATAAGTTATCAATGTTTAAACGCATTGAGCAGTCTACGTTTGCGAGTGCACTTTTATTGTGCAAATTTGGAATTTGTTTCATGCTCCGAAAATTAATAATTTTAAACTCCTAATAGTCTGAATAATCTTACTCTCAAATTAAGAGTCTTCTCTGTAATGTAATCAACCTGCGTAAGTTGATCTTGAATAGCTGCAGAGCTACTTAATTATTTTTCTAAGCTCTACTTTTCGCCATTAATTAATCTACCGAAGAGTTAATTGCGAATTAAACCTAAAACTTTTTTATAACGCACGGAGCTGCATCTAACTACTGTATGTTAACCTTAATGTTATATAAAAAATTACTTTTCTCTCGTGATCAAATTTAGGTGATTGATGACTAAAAAGATTTTAGGCCATAAAAACTAATAATGAGTCGTCAATTTGGGAGTTAGAGCCTTATATTTCATTTTGATGTCATCCTAATCGAATTTATAAGACGTTAGCCCATAAAAGCAAATTGAATATAAAACAATTATATTTCAAGCACAAATGCTTCCAAAAGGATTAATATTCTAATTAATGATTATGTAAGGGAACTTCAAGCGGTGTAATAACACCGTTCATCAAGAACTCACAAAAAGTTGACGAATAGAAATTAATAGAATAGGAAATGGTGACAGGAACGAGCGGAGTGCTCCATTCTTGGGTTTCTACCCCAGTTCTATGACGTCAGACAGTGAGATTAATATGTCACGTGTCCACACATTGTATGTCGCACAGACTGAGGCCGAGGGCATAACATTCACACCAACATTTTACACATTCTACAATTGAACTCTCGTAGGACCCTAAAAACGTAGTCATCCTATAAAAACTAATTTAACATAGACATTCATTTAACACTAGGAACACACCTACGAGTATGAGCCAAACGATGAAAGAATTATTTACATTTTTTTGTCCATTCCACGCTGAGTATAATAAAAATAAGTGATATTTATCTTACAATTAATGCAATGATCATGGCGCAAATACATGTTATAGCATACATATATCACATACACAATGTTTATGTTCGTGTGGATCAATTCGCAAAAAAGTGTGTTATGCCAATAAATAAATAAATATATAAATAAATGAAGCAAAAAGTAAAATAGAATATGCATAGTAGAAGGGAGAAATACATAAATTAATAAATCATTCTATATGAAGGTACGAAAAAATACAATACTGGTTCCTGTTATTGCTACTCTTTGAGCGTGCACGGAGTATAGATTACAATGGTGCATAACAACACGTCCGACACGCCAATAATAACATCGCATTTCTACGCTGGAGGTGCCACCTGCAGCGTGGCCTGCTACTGGTCACTCAATCAGTAAGATTGACACGCGCCGGTGTGTCACTTAGCAGTTAGCTAACTTTTTATTCCATCCAGATATGTAGGAATACAATATAGTTAAGCTTCTTCAAAAACGAAAGACAACATTTACGGATGACATAATATATTAAACACGAAGTGATTGAAATTCAGAGAAATAAGGAATTTCTTATATTCTTTTCTTCTAAATATTTTTTTCGGTTGAGTTCTGCCTCAATGAAAACCTTAGTTTGTGCTTATGTCTCATAGGTTTTCCTCCTCTCTTCACATCTGTAGTATTTAATTAAATTTTATCTCGATTGACGTACAGTATGAATGTTAGAATATATTCGAGATACGGTCTCATGCTACAGCAATTATTTCAAGTAAATTTTGTTCTTTTGTTGAAAGAACTGTTTTCTTTATTTATTTATTATGGTTTACTCAATGTAGACACAAGGCAAACATTAGATTTATTTAGATAACTTTTATTTGGTTCCTTTGCAGTGTATACATTCTATCTTGAATACAGAATTACCCGACAGCTCAAATAGTCTGTATTTAAGTAACTCCGCTGCATCTTCCATATTCAGTATTTGACATCGTTCAACACATTACATTACACTTTCTCTACAAAATTGTAGATAAAATGTACCATTTTACATCGACCAACAGGTTCGTTTGGTTAAACATAAATTAGCAGTAACTTTTGTCGGAGTAGAATACCGTTCAGTACTTCACGTCGTCAGTGTTTAAATCATTCGTTTTATTTCCGTTTATATGCATTGTGTTCGCTTTGCTTTCAGATGAGGCACCACCATGGTTACACGTATCATACGGGTAGGTAGAGGCAGTGATGAAATTTTAATGGGACATCAGTTCTTGAAACAGTCGTTAGAATGGAGGTAGATTCTTTACTCAGTATTGATGAAGACAATTTTTGAAAGTACTCTCAGGGTCAGCGCTCGCACAGACTACGAGAAAGTAGTCAGGACAAAGTGTGTCACATCGTACTACTCTGTACTAGGTCTGACGTACTACTCTACTAAGTCTGATTTGGTCAAGATAGCAAAATATACTTGCACATTATCGAATTTTTTACTTTCCCAAACCTCTCGTGCTCTTACTCTCATAAGTATGCTTGAGACGTCTCTCAAGGGGGGCATAAACGTACCTGATATCTATTCCTATTCTACTTCACACGGACAGTTCTTCCGCTCAAATTTTCATGCATTCATCACATAACAGATATTTGTATGCTTGTTATCACTATTCCCTAAGCATGAACGTCAAAATACCAGTCATTCGCTTTAAACCTATTTGTTTCTTTTAACTTTTGTGGCCGTGCGGAATT